>VYZV01025862.1:49065-67734 GCA_013401275.1 Pandion haliaetus | reverse complement strand
AAAAAAAAGGCTGTTATTCCCCATTCTTTGGAATGTTTCATCCATATTCATAGCAAGAACTCTGAGAAATGTTCCAAAGTGCCAAAAAGTAAGAAAAATAATACCAAACACATTGTCAATATCCTACTAACTATTGCTTATGAACTTTACAGCATGGAAATAGTTATTCTCAGTAGAACTTTCTGAATGGCAATCATAAATAATTAGCTTCATAAATAGTGCAACTAGTAAGTACAGGCTTAATATTAGTGATTCAAAAGACCCACCTTCTCTCTCAAGGACGGTGAACAGATTTAGTTTTTAGCTTTCACTGAGGCAGGCACAAAAATGGTGTCTTTTCCATAAAACTAGGTCTTCCATTTTTTATACAGAGTAGTATACTTTATGACTTCTTTCTTGTGAGTTCATATTGCCTGTATTTCCTATTCATAGAGAAATGCTCATTTCCTGTTTAAAAACACACATGTATTTAGTCTTATTTGCTTAACAACATTCTAAATGGCAGCAACAAAAAGAGCAGTAAACAGAAATAATCCACTTTATTGGTACCTGTACACAAAGCGTCTACTCCTTCTTATTCTTTGCCTTTAAACAAGACAGAAAATTAAGTCTATTTTTTTTCTTTTTGACATTGGCACAATGCTTGCAGCAAAAAAAATAAGGAGATAAGTCTAAGGTATCTTAACTTTTTAGGCTCCCGCTACTGTCAGGTGGGCTTGGGTAGGTGGTTTAGAGTTCCTCCGTACTAGCTGCAAGGCCAAATCATGAATTGAGAGAGGGCCAACATTTAGATCTGATGTGCAGGAAGAGGTGCATCAGGTATCCCTTGTCATGCAGTCAAAAGAGTTAAAAGTAAGCAAATGTAAGAGCACGTAAAACCCATGTATTAATGGGGAATGTGTCAGTCAATAGCAATGCAAGCTGTGTTTCTATCTATTATACAAGAAAGGTAAAAGTATTCTACTAGGTCACTTAGTTACTTCAACCAGATGGAATCCAAAATGTTCAGAAAATTAAAAATCCATTTATTCCTCCAAAGTTGCATTCCATCTGTTTTCAGACATTTATGGAATCTTTTTGCATACAGGATATGGCAACCACTGGTGCCTTGGAAATATTTCTTCCCCGTGCAGCTTACAGAAAGCCAGGCTGGATATAGACGGCACTGGAGTAAGCCCTTTTTTTCAGGTGCTCTTATTTCCCTTCAAAATATAGGAAACTCTAGTCTTGTTTTAAATAGAGGAATCATAAAATCCAGTGTATTATTCTCTGAAAAAATGCAACAGGAACTTTTAATCTAAAATAAAATAATAAAAAATCAGGCTATTCCCTGCTCTTTCCACCTTGACAATTTTAACTTTCCTGCCAGTCTGTTTCTCATTTTCAGCTTGTGGAGACAATAAGAATGATTCAGATGCTATAAAGGAATGCAGCCTGGCATGTAGTGATCTCCACCCTGAAGATAAAAGTGACAAAATTACCCCAGGAGTTATGAGCTCTAGTCTTCATCAATCATTTTTCAAGAAATACTTTATTTCATTCAACTACATATTGTGCCTATATCTAACTGGGGTATGGACCCCTTCCTTCTATACTTGTTCTCAGCATCTTCAGCTTCACCAGATGGAAGGGTATCATCTGGCATGCAGGCCAGGCCAAATTTTCTGTATATGACACAAACATCCACATTTCCTCTGTCTCCTTAGGACCTTCTCTCCTTCGCAGTCAGTGGCTCATACAATAGTTCAGCATCAACGAGCATTAGCCTGCTTGGTGCAGGGAATGTTTTATCCCCCAGTGAAACTCACCCATAAGGTAAGTACAGGCTGTATCTAGACCGTCAGCTAAGTTATATTCCCACTTCTCTCCTGATTATCCACACCTCACATTAAATGACTCCCAGTTTCCATGTTGGAAGGAGCCAACTGCAACCCTCTGAGCTGAAAGACATGAAGCAGGTAACTCTGCCCCAGGTCTATTTCTTATAGGTCAAAACCACACCAGGTTTGGTGATCTTACAGAGTCCTCCAATGCTACATCAACAGTCCTTTGCACCATAAACACCCTTCATGCCCTTATGCCAAGGCCCACATTACTTCAGAGTATGTGACTTGGGGGGGATAGATGTCTTCCATTTTCTACAACTGTATTTTGTTCACCTCCCCAAATCATTTGGGTAACTGGCAGGTGATTGTCACATGGAAAGACAAAGCACTCAAAAGTCCCAAGCCAGCACATCAAAAAGCAGAGAACTGACGTTTAAGCATAAGACTGCATTTAAAAAAAATACTGAAGAATAAAATCACAAATGGTACATGATTTGTTTCGGTCTTTGTATTTTGTCTTGGATGTTGGGTCATGTCTTCACATTTTCTTCTGCAACCCCAAGGGCAGGAAAAAAAAAAGGAAGTTAATATTCATACTCTGTCTCATGCCATCCAAAGCTGACACTTACAACCCACCCCCACCCCTCCCCCCCCAAATTCAGTGAGCGTATTGCAAGACTCTTACTGAAAACTGGTACTAGTGACATCAAGTTCTGCTATAACAAGCCTGTACTTTTCATCACTCCAGATTTGAAATCCACCAGGTTTGACTTCAGGGTTGAGGACCACAAGCTAAAAGACCATATTCAATCAGCAGCAGAACAAGAGACTAGATTTCCTCCTTTTTTGGACAAATATTCTCCGTCAGTCATTGGGAAAGCTGACACTGAGGAAGCTTGGTGCCAAGATGGACAAAATGCAAGTGGCAAACCGGCAAAACTAGAAAAAACCTGATGGGTGCGAGAAAGGCTGCTGAGGAGCATCCCGAGAGTGCACCCATCCATGTGAGGCAGGCACACATCTCCCTGGGTGCCATCTTCCATCCACACAAATAAAATACCTCTCTCTCAAGAGTTGAAACTAATTAAAAGTTTCCTTTGATTATGCAGAGGGACTTGGACCCACCCCTTCTTATCAGCTGAAGTGCCTGCACTGCTCCTCTTTAGTTTCACCCATCCCCTGCTAAGTTTAGAAGAAAAGGCAACAGCTGTGGCTACTGACAAAACAAGGTTGGCAGCTGCAAAACTGAGATGCCACATTTCAGTGTATAATTTTCTTTCCACAGTGTCTCTCCCTAACTTTCCTCTTTAAGAGGCACTTAAAATCCATGTGTCTGACTCAATTATTGTTACTGTAGCTATGGAACAGAATGTGATGCTGATGAGGGCCTACCTGTCTAGTTAGCTTCCCTTTCTGGATGCTTTCTTTCTTTGATTCATCATTGCTTGTGACACATGTATTGTCTAAACTATGTTCAAGAACAAGTCTCTAATACATTCAATGGAAGAAGGTGAAAAATTAGAAGAGGGCATATCAGTCGCATGTATAAATTTATGCACTAACTTTAAACACACTATTTCTGAGAAATATCTTATTTGGAAAGCATGGTTTCATTGCAAATTAAGAATAACATTTGCAGTAAAATTAAGAATAAAATTTCTTTTGCTTCCTTTGATTAGGAGAGCACCGACATTGCATAAATGCTCTGTCTTTATGAAGTCATCTAGAGATTCTGCATTCCTTCAGCATTCAGTATATTATCAAATCATATCCAAAGTACTATGAATTCATGCCCCAGAGGGCATGAACCCAAATTTAAAGTCATCATAATTCTGTATATTTTCTGCTCACTTGAAGGTTTTATGATACAGGCTGAATGTCTTTTCAGGACAATCCTAAAAATAAGCTAATGCAGTGGGGACTGAATTTATTGGACATGTACACTCACCTTCAGCTGATGCTCTCCCTAGGTCAGTTCTCATGTGATTGGCAAGGGATCATGACAGGTTGTATCTTCCTATGAGAAACCTGTGTAGACGCTGGTAATTAGAACTGCCACTCAGTCCTCCCTGACAACAGCTACTGCAGTGGCTCTGGGCCTCTGAACTAGCTACTGCCTCTGGAAAATCCTGTTTCCCAGTGTCTTCTCCTCCGTAGGCACATACCTAATTGTATGTAAACATTCTGTAATTTATTACGCGACACAAAAACATTGGTACCTTCAAGCTGAAAATACAGCAGTTGACAAATACCAAAAAAACTACGATTCCAAAGTGTCACCTACAATGTAGCTCTCCAACTGCCATCCCTGACTGGTTGCTGAACTAAGGATACTTCCTCAGTAATGGAAAATCTGAGAAGGGTCTCAGTCTCTTTTTAAAGTAGCCTAATTCTTAGTCAAAGTTCTAAGTGTTGAGGCTTGTAAGTCAGTTCACTTTTGGAAAAAAAACCCCTCCATTTTGGTTTGAAAATATGAGTGCATTTTCTCTGTAGTATTCTACCTCAGCACAAGAATAAAAAGGCTCAATTACCTATTAGTATATTTTTACCCATAGTTGATTTATTCACAAACTGTCAATGACTGAAACTAACAAAGAAAGAAAATGAAAGAAAAGTAACGCAATAGGAAAATGAACATGAAGCATTTCTAGTTCATGGCTGCATTTGCAAGAGACTGAGGATAAGGCAAGATGTTTGGAAATACTTGCAAATGAAAATGAGGCTGAAATATTTCCTTGTACTATGATATCTAAAGAATGAAACTTGGATTTTATTCTTGGCTTTGCTGCAATTTGGAGGTATCATTTCAGATACAGCTTCCTTGTCTGTGAAATGGGGCTAACAATAGAGCTGTAGTTTCCATGCACGATGCCCAGTTATTTAGGTCTCATCATGTTAAATAGCATCTTTTTTTCCCACAGTAGAGAAAAAAAGAGCCAGAGCGAGGCGGTCAGGAATTGTTGAGATCCAGGGTTAAAAAGGCAGTGAAATCTAATCTCCAGACCATGGAAATCAGTGGAAATTGACTTCAAAACACTGTTGATTTCAGCGGTTTTGGGATCAAGGTTTAGGAGAACAAACTTACTGCATGAAGACAAGTCTGTTTTCCCAAGCATAGCTTGACTTCTTGATAGGAGCAGCCTGTCAGACAGCAACAGACTGTACCTTTGGGGCAAACCTATACTGAAGGGTTGTATACAGTTGTAGGGTGTCCAGGAGCACCTCAGGGAAGGAGTTTCCCCTCTGCTCTCCCCACCGCTTGTTCAAGACAACAAGGAGGATGTTCAGGCTTACCCCTGTGGTTAAGCAGAAAATATTTGGCACCAGACCAGGTGTGCAGAGCCCCAGGGAGCAAGGAAGCCAGGCTATGTGGGAAGGGGCAGGCACAGGGACCTGTTTCTACTTCCTACCCCTTCCCACTCCATCAGCATCAAGCCTGCCGCCTATGGGAATTTCAGACGCATGGTGCAGAATCACATACAGGGCACTGAGCATGCCAGAGCTGGAAGGCACTGCAACCATTGCAATGCTGAGTTCATTTTCCCAGTAACAATCCAGCCCCAGAAGAGCACGGCACAGTGTATTAAGCATCTTGATAAAGTTTTATGCAACCACTCTTCAAAAACCAACCCAGAAATGGCACTGCTGTATTTTTAGACAGATAATTACAAGGGTACTCCCATATAGGTGCTTCAAAATGAATCCACTAGTGTAATCACGCAATGGGTCAGAAATTACCGAGTGAATAGTACCATTTCCTTTTTAGACTTCTATTATTGCATGGTGGCAGTGTATTTGTGCTGTATTTGGGTAACGCTTTGGCACAGTGCACAGGGGAATAAGAGTGCAGCTCTAACCCTATTCACAGACACTTCTCGTTGGAGCGTCCGCTCACCACAGACACAACACACCCTTCACTTCTATCGTTGTTAAAGTATCTATTCCCTGCATTCAAAAGTCTCACTAAATTCAACACCAAGCCCACAGGTTTCTCCTCTGTCAACTGCACCCAGTTTCCAGAGGATGCAAAACCCAATGTGTTGGTAATGCCAAGCTCATTCAATATAGCCCATAACCCTATTCTCAGGGATGGTGGGGGAGAACAATGTTAAGATATAAGTAGCAAAGTACACACTGTTAATCTGTGGAAAAATGCATTTTAGAAATGTTACAGAAAGCTCAGAAGATATTATTGCAATCCCAGTTAACACAGGTCAAAGATGAAATCCAAAGGAATTCACAACATCTTAAGCACTGAAGTACAGTTACAGCAGCCGAGTAATTAGAACACTGCCCTGTTAGACAGCACACAGTATCATTGCGCTTAAGAGCTTATGGTGTCCATAGTATTCCAATATTGAAAAAATAAGCTTTTGCTTATTCATCTCCCCCACCACTCTTACCTACTGTGTAATAATCTCTATACTAGTTTTCCAATAATCTCTATACTAGTTTTCCATGTACTAGTAGAACACGTACCTTTTGAGAAAAATATTCTGAATTAAACATGGTCGCAATTTTTTTTTATTTTTTTAATGTAACTGTTTAGCTATTAGCAGAGGCTGATTAATGGAAAATTCTCTTTTAGAGAAATTTGTGAACTGTTCCTTTTCAGAGCTGTTCTTGTCTGACACTCCTTCCAGTGACCACTCTGTCCTAGCTCCAGCCTTTCCTGCTCCCTGTTGATGTGGCAAAGGAACTGGAGTAAGTGTGTACCCAACAGGTACTAGTAGTCAATCCCTAATTACATTTGAGCCCATTTCAGTTCAGGTTTGATTCTAGAAATCTTACTAACTTTGAGAAGTACCTCATCTCCACTGGCATGGTCATGAATATCAGCATTTCTTCTAGCAGGACAAGGTCAAAACCGTTCTGAAGGTCTACAACAGCACAAAGGATGATTCAGCTGGTACCCTGGGAATGTTCTTAGTTTACATAACATAGAAAGACAGCTAGAAAATGATTCTTGCTGAACCTGACTAAAAATATGTTTGCAACATCATTAATGGATTCTATTTCCTGTAACTGAAAGGCAATTTGATAAATCACCCTTTGCCACAGTGCCACTAATTGCAATGGATTCTGAAAAAAAATCCAAAATGTTTTTTTTTTAGAAAAGCCACAAATCCTGAAGGTACACTGCTGGCAAGCCCTCAAGTGTTTATATTACAAGCCAAGCAATTTAAATAATCCCCAAGTTCATTACGTTCAGCTAGATGCTCAGGAGAGGTCCTCTCATCCACTGGTTTCCAAGAATACACCAATATAGAGCATCTTATTTTTCACAACGGATAGGTTTTGTGTGGCTAGGACTAAATTACAGTAGCAGGATTTTAACAACTGCGGAAAAGACTATAAAACTTTCTGCCCCTTATTAACTACTGTGTGACTATTAGGTTTATGGGCAATGTTAACATTGCAGCATAGGAACAAAAACATTGTAAACGGTTTCAAAAATGTTGGGAAGCAATTTTCCCCAAGAGAGGCAGGAGGCCCTTCCAATGCTGGTACGGTATGGAAAGGGTCATGTGGCACACATGTAAAACTAGATTAAACTCTCTGTTGCTAAGTAATTAAACCTAATTGTAAACCTGGGCAAGTGCTAATTTTAAAACTGAGCTCCCTGTTCAGAGCTCCAAAATCTCTATTGAAAGTTCATGGAAAATGAAAACTGCCTCTTTAAAAGAAATCAGCTTGCAGCTCCCCAGAACGGAGCCCCTGGGCAAGTGGTTCAAAATATGATTTTTATAAACAAATCTGACATAGCAAACTTAATGCAAAACCCTATGCATATAACATCACTTATGTGTGCAACTCGTTTAAATTATAGCTGTAGAGAGAAGGAAATAAAACTGGCATATTAACCTTTGGCACAACAGTGCTTACATACTAGCGATGTTCAGCAGCAGATGATATTATTGTGACTCCCACTAGTATTGTCATAGTGAAGGGTCTGTCAGAATTCATGTTTGAAACCTCTACAGTCAGAGTTTATTAATTCAGCCATGAGCATCCATTCCAGACCTACCTTGGCATGCACAGTCTTCAGAGCAAAATCTTTTTTACTGCAACTTCCCTTTCCCCATCACCGCTGTATTTAAAGTCACTGAATGCAAAAATAAAAAAACCAAAACAGAAATTCATGAAATACAGCATTTCCTTATCACCATCATATTTAAAAACACTGAACACAAAAACAAAATAAACCAGAAATTAATGAAATATAGCATTCCATGGCTTATTGCCGTGCTTCCCAAATGTCCTCTTTAAAGAATGGTCTGCTAACTCTTCCTCGAGAGGGAGGACCTTCTCCTGTAGTTCAAAAGGACAAGCTAAATGCATAAGCAAGACAGACTTAAAAAACAATTTACAAATGAGATTTAAAACATTCTCCGATGTTTTTTGGTGAATGCTCCACATTATCAAATACATTTCTATATAACTAACAAAAGCATCGTATAAAATGAGCCTTCCTTGTCAAACAATGACTTACTGTGAGTAGCTTTGACAATGTCACTCAGGCCTTGATATACATTCTTGGCCTCTCTATGCTCTAAAACATTTTGGTCAGAAGTTTCAGACATGGGACTTACACAGCAGCTTGGGGTCTCCTTTGATTTGGTTTCTTCATGCATCTTGAGAATGAAAAATGGTTCGTTACATATGAAGGTCATGAGGCTTACCTGTGGGTAAGGCTCATTTCACCTGGAGAACAGTTAGCCTTCAGAGTGACGGTAAATGGAGACACAACCCAGCACAAGTCCAAGTGAGAAAGTTTCTTGGCTCCTTATTTCAAAGATTTACTCATAAAAGGAAAAGCATTAAGCCAAATTTCAGAGCTAAACAAATCTACAAAGTTCACGTTAAGTGAACCAATCCTGAGAGGTATTAAGTATGAAAGCAAGACAGGTTTTGGAGTCCCATTGCACTTCCCTTGCCCACGCAATGAAGGTGAAACAAGTGCAGACCTGCTGCTGTGCTGGAGGACACAACAGTTGAAATAATCACCTGGTTATTGGCAAAACCATTAGATTTGAGAAAAGTTACTTTACCAAAAAATCACAGGGCCATAGCAAGACACATTTATATTATATATATTTAAATCACATCTAGATAGATTGGTTTAAGCAATCCTCACTTTCTCTACTTTGTGGAAAAATCCTGAGAGACACCTCTGTTTCCCTGACTCCCTTCTACCAGCAAACCTTTGGGCCAAGCTGTGACATGGGCAGCGCTAAGCAAAGGAATGTGTTATGCATTTTTAGTATTGTGGGATTAAGAATGTAATGTCTTTTCTATCCATACCTCCTCTGATAAAACTGGGACAAATCAGGACTGCAGAAGCTGCTATGCAAGCTGTACCTAGCACAGGGCCAAAGATAAATGCATGTGAAGCAGAAGGAAAAAAAAGACAGATTTTGAGTACCAAAAATAAACTGCGAAGAAACTTAATCCTCAAAGGTCAGATGTTCATCTGAAAGACCCAGGCCATGCCTTTGTATCGGAATGGTACAACATTAGCCCTAATGACTTAATAGCTTTGCCCTTGACTTGTGTCAACAGGAACCTATCTTATTACATGGTAAATTAGTTGCTTCCAGCCTACTCCAGACTCCTAGGTGATTGGAAGACAGAGGCATTTCTAGCAAAATGAGAAACATAACCTAGTATCTAAACAGTGTTGCTTAGTAGTATTTAGTAGCATTTCAAGTTTTGTACATGTATTTGAATAAAGGAAGGCTGGCCACAGTGTGGGGAAGAAGCTACCACGTTTGGCATTCAGGGTCCAAAATTAAAAGGAAGGCACCTCCTTGCATACTGTTGTGCAGTGTCATCAAAGGTCATCATCTGCTGCAAATATCAAGGGATAATGAGCTAGGGTCAGGCATAATGATGGTAAACTCTAGGTAAGAGAGGATGCTTTCTTATGCTCCTT
Organism: Pandion haliaetus; assembly: GCA_013401275.1. Taxonomy (NCBI): domain Eukaryota; kingdom Metazoa; phylum Chordata; class Aves; order Accipitriformes; family Pandionidae; genus Pandion; species Pandion haliaetus. The sequence continues at coordinate 57,972 of VYZV01025862.1, read as the reverse complement.
CCCTTCTCTCGGAGAAGTCTGCATCCTTTACAGACTAGTTTCCAAGCCTGGCACAGCACAAAGCCACCAGGTGACCAATGTGCATTAGCACCTAACTATTCAGAGCCTCTCCTTGCATAAAACAAGGACAACCAGTAGTTTCTAAAAGAGTTACTGTTACCAGGCAATTGTCTCATTCTATTTAAATTGAGAAATTACGTATTTTCTGATTTATCTGAAAGGCGTTGTTTCACATCTGTCCTAAAAACCTGTCTCCTGTCAGCTAGACAAAGGGTTACTTTTCACAATAAATACACAAGAAGGGAGAGACATGCTTATATGGTTGTGTAAGTCTTCTTTAAGGAGTTTTACAGGCAAGTAAGATGCAGCTCCAGACACTAGACTTTTAAATCATTTAAAGCTGACATAAGCTGATCCTAGGCACAGTTTATAATCATGTTTTTACTCTTCAGCTCTGACAATTACAAATTGTTTGTATTAGCTCCACAAGTATTCCTATTCAGCAGTATTGTTAAAGTCCATTCATTCCAGTCTCATAACAGCACACGAATCCTTTGCTTTGCCAGCCTCCATCCATAACCTTCATCCAACTGTTACCAACCTCGCGGGGAGGGGCAGNGCAATCTGTGGTAGCTGCAGTTCCCCATGTTTCAATGTGGTTTTCAGACCATCTCAGCTCGACCGGAAGAAGCCTGGCATCCTCTAAGCATGTTGCACTTGCAACCTTTGAAGATGTTCAAAAGAAAAGGAAAAAAAAAAAGAAAGGTCTTAACCATTTTGCATGAAGTTGCATGAAAAGTCTTGGGGCCTAACTTGACTGGAACTGTTTTAAGTACTTCTCTACTACAGCAGTGGTGCGTCATATGAAAGGCTTTGTTTGGCATCTATCCACAGTTATAAATAAAAAACATATTTATCTTTGGTCATGGATATAATTTAAAAGTCGGACAGAAGAAACTTTTTTCTCCTTTTAAATCTGTAGCAAGCCCAAGATAAATTCTTATAAATTATTTCTTTTAAAAGGAGGAAAAGAAAAAAACAATAACAAAATAGCTTGGCTATTTGGAAATCTGGAAAACAGATTATTTCCCTGGATGGAACAAAGTGTGTGTGTGTCATCATGACTTTAAACAGTTCCACGATTCCCCATGGAAATACTTAATTGAAGATAATAAGATGTGGAGTTATCAGTGGTTTGCCATGATAGATTTCATATGGTATCTCCAAGATGTTTTACCTCCTTTAAAACTTACTGACCTAAGATTGTGTTAACCGATGATCTGAGCAGCAACCACCACAGATGCAACATTTGAGTGAAACCCAACTCACAGAGGGGACAGGAGTTTGGGCAAACCCCTTGTAACTCCAACCTCTATGCAACACAAACACTTAAATTTCTGATTTGTAGAATGTGTGACAACCTCCCATAGAAACCTTCAAATGAAAGACTTACTGGCCTCTTAACACTTGCAGCACGTGCCAGAAGTCCTTTCTTTTGGCATCACAAAATTAGGAAAGAAACTATTGTCAGCAGACTACAGGTCTCTACACAAATCATCCCTCAGTTACCATGCTTCATGAGGTGATCCTACAAGCTCCCCGCCCAACACCAGAGGACCAGGCCCATCTTCTTCCACTAAGCAGATTAGTTGATCACGAGTACATACTAAGAAAACGTTTGACTAGTTAAAACAATTAAAAAACCCTCTGCCCTTCTTACCTGTCAGTTTAGAAAAGTAAATCCCTACTGTATCTGAGATGGATATATAGTGTCCATAGACAATAGTACATTTTTAACCATAAGTATGCATCTACACAACCTAATGGAGAGCCAGTAAAGCTTTCTGTATGTGCAGAAACAGGTTATTTGGCATCTGCAAAGTGCAGCTGCTTTATAAGCATCTGTATATACCCATTTCTGATAATATCTCAAAATAAATTTGGCTTGAGCCAACGTATCTGTGTCACTATACATGATTAAACCATTCTGAGGTTTATGGAGGAGGAAAGGTTTTCCTATGCTGACAGCAGCAAAGTTTATAAAGGACTTTGAGTAGAGGTAATCTGTGTAACTTTGGCACTCATTTCACACCTACATTTTAGGTAATTAATTAAACTGTCTTCCTAAAATTGGACAAAATTGAGAAGCTTATAATTATTTTCCTTCAGGAAGAGAAATTTGTAGACTTTTCTGGCATAACCACCTTTTGCCTTCGGCAATTTTTTTTCCTGAAAACTTATGCCCTGCACCTGCAAATGCATCCACTGCATATGTTTCTTTTTAATGTTAATATTCCTTTTGAATTGACCATCCCCACTGATAAAAGTCAAGAACAAGTCTATGTGCTGTAGGGTCAAGTTCAGCATACCACCTATCAGTAATTACGTCAGTCAGCAGCAAGCACAGTGCATTCATTAACCTATAAGCAACCTTGGTATTTAACCTACACTGACCAATATTATATTCAGTAATAAAGAAACTGCATGCAAATACCATGATATAGGAAATGCAAGGATACAATAAATGCCATAGGATAGCATCACATTTGGAAATAGCTGAAGTCAACATGAAGAGTGAATCATAAGATGAAACGACTACTTTGCAGCTCCTTATGGACAGGGACAGCCTGGGGAACTGACACTCAGGATTAATACAACCTTCTTCAGGTGGTGAACAAGGTGAATAGGAGCTCTGCGTTCATTTTCTAGCCAGCAGAGAGTGAAAGTCACCTCCTGAAGACAATTCCCAACTTAGGTATCCAAACTCTGTGACACCTCTGACTCCTCATTGACCATACAGGGAAGCAAGGGCAACTGAGCTCCTAAGTCAGGTATCTTGTGTAGTTAGCAAGAAAAGAATCCAGGCTGAAGTTTTTGGCTTATTTCTGTTACCAGTTTCCCCGTAAGACAGTCTGTAACTTTATGTGTGTTCCTTAAAATGCAAAAGTGCCTGAGATTTACAACGTTAGCAATGCACGCTGCTGTAAGCGCACGCAAACTCAGATGCTGTGGGATTCTTTACCAGTGCAAGTTTTCATCCATCTCAGCATATGGATGAACTGAGCAGAGGAGATGCAAGCCTGATTGTAATTACATTAAGCACTTTGGCAATAAGGAAAAGTTTGTACTTGTACACAGATGGCTTTATGTTACAATGCTATAAATGTGCCAAGTTTCATGGCTTCACTGCATGATGCAGGGAAGGGGCTTGATCCAAAGTCTGTGCAAACCTGCTGAAAAGCTCTCACTGATTTCAGTGCATTTTTATCAGGTTTATGATAAGACCACTGGGCACACCTGGAAAAGAGAATAGCGTTTTGTACTAAACTGCAATTATTTTTTTTGACCATTTTTAGCGTGCTTTGCCTTTTTTAGCCCAAGTCTTCATGCTTTGGTGACTCTGTTTTCCTTTAGAGGAGAAACAATAAAGTCCAGTTTGGGTTGATTAAAACTACTTTCACTGCCCACTGTAGCTCTCATCTAAGCTGGAAACTTAAACTTTGCAGACCTCATGGAAACTACCTGGGGGAAAAAATATTACATTCTTATTCTATGAGGCCTCCTGAGTCCTTCTGGTGTTTTTGATTCAAATCCTCTTTTCTGTGACCCTACTACCCCTACTACTTCATGAAGGTAAGAGATTTTTAAACTTACTTTAAAAATCCTTAATTTAGAAAAATAAACAAAAATTCTGTCAAACCATTCCCCAGTGTCTCACCATAACTTCTTTTAGAGTAATAAATCTTCACCCTGACAACTCTCTGATGATGCATTACATTAATACATCATAATGACAATACTTGTGATATATGATGGATATATTTTCTGAAAGGGAGATCACCTATACATTCCATCTTCTCCGCACAGCAGAAGATTGTTTGGGAAAAGGGGGAGAAGGGGAAGTAAAGGATGTTCTTTACCCAGAAGGCAAAATCTCACAAGAGAATGTGGAATTAAGTTGATTGCCCTTGTTAAAATACCAAAGAGAGTAAGAAATAAAATGCGTTCCACACACAAACAACTTCTATCAGTAAGATGACCTGTTTGTTCCTCAAATACTGATATTCAGGCTGGAATATACAAGGGAAATTCTTTAATATGCTTGTATCAGTCATGCTAATACAGGAGAAACAGACTCTAGGAAATAATCATGATGACTTCGATAGGGTTGAAAGATTGTGATAATGACAGGTGTAATATTTAAAAGAGTAACTAGGGCGGTCTGCAAACAGAAATAACTGGCAGCCTCAGTGAATAACCTGGTAAGAGTTGTGTACACTCCAAAGAGTCACCCATGACTGACACAAACCAAAATCTTTTCAATGCCTGAGCACAGACAAGGCAATGACAGGGCTTTTCAGTGGGAAATAAAGTTAATTTTTACATGGGTATCTGGCCTTCCACAACACCATTGCATGTAATAACCAGATCATAGGCTGGTATTTGCTGTGCTAGGCTCTGCATAAACAGAATGAAAGCAATCCTGGACTCAACCAATTTAAACTCAATTTCCAAGGTTTAGAATGCAAAACCAGCCCCTGGCTTAGAAGAGCCTGTTGCCAGCGCAGAGTTTGCTCCAAAGGCTCACCTTGCACATGTGACTGTGTGGGCTGAACAGTATGAAATTCGACAGACACCTTTGACAAAAACTGGGCTAAAGTGGCCCTCCTGATGCCCTTGGCTTGCGCACAGATAACTGATAAGAACTTCAGTGCCCCTATTCTTGGCGTAAAAATCACAGGGGCAGTCAGAACCTACCTTGAGTCTACCGATAGCCTTGTTTTTTCAGAAACACAGTCTTTTGATCCACTACCAGGCTAGTGAATTCTTAGTATTCAGCTTAGATGCAGAGAAAAGTGGAACAACGAGCTTCTGGCTTTTTAGGGTTTCTGACAGTGATCTGACGTTTTGGTGAAAAACTTGACTTTTTCAAAACACTTACAGCAAACTCCCTTCAACACTGAATTTCTGTTGGCAACCCACACTCCACAAGTATCTGAAGCCCATTTGGACCATGCTATTAAGATTCCTGAGGTCTTATGCTGTGTGTGACTGGCAGAACTGTCTGAGAATAAACATCTTCCATGACCTCTCTTCTCTTATAGACTTACCTACAGGTACCCACAGTGCCACTGAAATGGAGTCTGATGATAAATGTTCTGGCCTGGCAAATACTCCCCTGTATCTCACTGGACTAATGCAAAGCAGAACACACAAAGCACTTACTGTTTCTGTTTGGTCTTGCTGATGCTGCACCGGAGGGGTAGATCTGATGCCTGTTTTCTGAAACAACTCGGAGGCCTAAGGCATTCCTTTGTTAGTTGAAGAATTAGTAAACAAAATTCCTGTGAGACATTTAATGGGAGAAAAAGATGTTGTGATTAAGACTCACAGAAAAGGATTAAAATATTACAGTAAGAGTAAAATCCAAAGAAATATGTATCTGAGCATATATTTCAGAGTGCAATTATCCCAGCTGTCAAGCAAATTGGGTTTGAACATGGTGGCACCCGTATCAGCTCCAGTGTAAAGTTCTGCATAAAGAGAGGCCTTGGACATTGCTGTTTTGACTTTGCTAGAAACACTTGCGGGAAGAGCTCCAAATTCCTGATAGGGACTGGCAGGTCTCGCTCTGTCTCAGATGTAAACATCAAGATGGCAAGCAAAATGACAGGAGTGTCGATGTTACTCTGTTGAACACATGAAAACAAGCAACAATGCCCAATGGAAGGCAGTGCAATAACCACATTCTCTGAATGTGAATGGAGTGTTTCTGAAAGGTGCTTACTGACCTCTGAATCTTCAATCTGCAGAAGAGATCTGAGTTATAATGAATGCAGGAAGCCACTACGTGGTAGCCATGGTGCCTTGCTAGCAAGCCTATCTCCTGAGGGTTGATTACGGGCAAAAAGAAAAAGGTTCTAATGGAAATCAGCTGATACAATCAACCCTACTAAATCCACTGTCACTTTTCTATGACCACTTGCAAGAGCCTATTGTAATGTTATTTTGCATTGCAAGCATTTGTCCTTTAGTTGTTGAAGGGAAACAACCAGTTCATTTTGTAGATGAGCCATCAGTTTCTGGATGCTGCTGCTCTGAGTCAAGCAAACTGCATTACCAAGTCCCATCAATGCTAGATTTCTTGGGCATGCCAGATGTCCTCTCACTTACAGAAAAAATAAAAATAAAATCAGTGTCCTCAAAAGCACCAAGAAAAATACTGACTGACTGGCACTGGGGCCAACTATATACTTAGAAGTTACAAAAAAACCCCTTCTTAATGACTTTACAGCAGGGACAGCACCCCATTTTTTGTCAGCGATGCAAAAATGCTATTTTCTGTCCTAGCCCAGCCTACCCTGCTGTCTTACCCTACAGTGAGCTGGGGAAGTAATAGTACAAAAGCTTTTCAAAGATACTCAATATAAACAAAGCAGAGGTCTCTGTATATTTTTCTCTGATGTCTGCTCTTAGAAGCAACCTCTGCTCTTTTCATTGAACATAGCTCTGGATAAGGTGCTATAATTTCAGTTGCTATTAGGGTCTAAAGTGATATTCCTGAGTTCACTTGTTCCTGGCATTGAATAGCAGAGTTCTGTTTATTCTTTCACCCTCTTTTTTTTTGATGTTACTGTTGTGAAATTTGAAGAAGTGTCACAACTGTATTGCCTTTCATGCAGGAATACAGTGACTTTCAGGTTCACTTTTAAACCTGGTGATACAGGTTTAAAAGAAACTATTAAAAAAACTGAAACAGGGCATCTTTATTACTAAAGCTAGCTGTCTCAAATGAATTTATTAGAATGTTCTTTCCTATTTTTCCTTGTACGTTAGGTGAGAAGTACATATAGAAAGTTCTGTTAACTGTCATACAATCCATAGATCCATATTACTGCAAAAAAACCTGCTCAGCTAAAGTTCACACAAAACAAAAGTGAAATTACCCCAAAGGAATCTGTGTGTTTCAAGACAATTTTCTTGCTGAGTTTCAAATATTAAAACTCTCCCAGTTGTTAAATAAAGAGTGATGAGAAAATGCATGCAATTTTAATTTCCACTGGGATTATGCCTGGTGTGAGACAATCATGTTGTTAGATATTTTTCTAAAGACTAAAATAATGTTATAGCATCTGTGAAGGATGTTATGAAGAACAAGGTACTGAAATAAAAACATTTTTATCCCAGATTGACTACTTGTTATGCTTTCTGCTGAAATTGCTTGAATTAGAATTTATGCAAAGCTTTATTATTTAAGACACTTAAGCTCAACTTGGTTTAACTGAGGTACCTATTAGCTTATCTATCTTGTAGTTAGTGAAGGCTTGATATATCAACTAATGAGAATCCATGCAAATCCAATGGATATTTATAAAAAATGACATAATGTTCACTTGTTTAGCCCCCCAGCAGTGCCGAAGCAACAGCATACTTTAAAATCAAAGCTGACGTTCGTGATGCTCCCTGCAAAGCTACTGGTTAGTGGAATGGCTGGGTATTTGCAATACCTGTGGGCCCGCTTTTGTCCTCTGGGGTCTGGTGGGATTTCAGATGCTCTTAAAAGATATTTGTAGGGAGACCAAAAAATGGGGAATGACAAAGAGGAACTTTAAAAAGCAAATTACAATCTTAAATATAACTAGTTCATAATCCCTAGCTCATAATCAGGCACTGAGAAACAGATATACCAGGTATGAACTATCACATTGTAATTGTAAGGAGGAATTTACCTGGGAGATGACTTTGGCTCTGGCTGGGAAGAATTTAAAGGGACTTACTAAACAGCTCCATTGTCAGAAAACTAAAAATGTCAATAGTGACTATGAAAGCATACTGCTAGAAAAGCAAACATTGCCTTGTTTAATTTTGGGTTTTTTTTTTTTGTCAGATTGGTAACTTTTCCTAAACTGCTTCAACCAGGAGGAAGGAAATAACACTAACAAAAATACTTATTACCTGAAAAAACCCCTGTGTCAGTTTTTAAATTTGACAATACTGACAAAATTGACAGTAAATACTGACAGTAACATATGCTTTAGTCTCTGCACTTCTTTAAGTGTGGCAAAGTAAAAAGACATGGGACCTGCCTTCTTCAAACTCATTTTCCTGCTCACACAAGGGTCCATCTTGAACGACTTTCAGGAACCTACAAAGTCCTTTTCTCCTTTTCCATTAGTAGTGTTATTCAGTAATATACTTAGGACAAGGATGGGATAGGATAATTACTAATTTTCATCTCACTCCACTTTCAGATAGTTTTCACAAAGCAAACTGCTCTCTAGGAAATGCATAACCCAGCCAAAGTTTAGGTGAAACCAAGTTTTTCCAAATCCCCTTATATCTGATTGTCCTGATGCAGGAGTTTTCCAAGGGAGATGTTCTGGAGGAGTTTCCTAGGTTAGAGGGCAGCTTGTTTGCTTTGTGTTGTTTCCCGTTAAATTGCAAACTTCTTCATGGAATGGCTAAAATCTAGGCAAGCAAATCACATTTGTGGATCTTGGCCTAACACTTGCCTGAGTGTAAGGAACGGGTAATGGTTGGAATTTTACCATGTATTCCTTGACAGGCAGCTGCATAGCTGAGAAGAGCTGTGAGAGTGACGGGGAGTTTATGTATCCTGGAGATACAGAGAAAAACAAAGGGAAAGAAGAAAGAAGGGGGGAAAAATTAAGCTGCAAAATCAGCAGTGACTATAGCGGAACTATACTGCTGGTTCATTTTTTTTGGACTTGATTTAGAAAGAAAAATAATAGGTGCATTTTTTTAGATTTATTATGTTTGGAGGTAGTATATTTAAGCAGAATAGACAAAGTGGGTGATATGAGTGAGAATCTAATGATATAACTAATTAAGGGGAATTTCAAGGCCAACCAAGAGTGAAAGAGAGAAACTCTCTGCCCCCCCCCC
>VYZV01025862.1:32593-49040 GCA_013401275.1 Pandion haliaetus | reverse complement strand
ACCCCCTCCCCCCCCCCCCCCAACAAAGTGGCACCCCTTCCATTTCTGGACATTTCCAAAGACAAACTGGGACAAAACAGTACAAGAAAAGACAAAACAATGCCAAAAATCAGGATCTAGACAACAGCTTCAGCAAAAGCTGTTCCAAAGCCAAGGCAACAACAGCAAATCCAAAAGCAGCAATACTGGCTCTAGGAGGCACTGCACCTTCATCCTTTCTTCTGGCCTCTAATCAGAGCCATCTGCAGGGTGTTAGTCCACTTGGAGGCTGACATGAAAGATCCTTACAGTTACATTCACACCCACCCAGCAATGAATAGATTTCTCCAGATCAGTCCTACATGACTCATGCCCAGGAGTTAGAGAGCCCGTAAGGCCGTTCCTACAGCCCATAACTTTGGTAGTCTCCATGTGGGTTTCCACAGGGCTGGCCTGTGGTGTGGTAGCCCTATACTTCATCTCTAAAGTTTCTCCAAAGCCAGTGCAAGCCCTTGACAGCTTTTGTAAATGACACGAGAGTTTATCTAGGGATGCCAGAAAGCCTGCATCAGTTCCAACAGCAGAGCTCAGACCTGTGTGTGGGCATTACCATATACCAGGGAACCCATTTTTCCACCAAGTTGCTACAGTCTGGACTACAGCTTGATAAATGGGTAGCAAAGGGGGTCAACATCTGGCTCATTTCTCCTAAAAGTCCAACAAGAGGTTTTAAAACCTGCAGGGTCAGAAAGTCTCTCCACTGTGCTTCAGAAATGCAATATCACTTGACCTGGTTCTTGATTTACCTTTACTGTATCTGAAGCCCCCAAAATAACATTCTCAAAAAATGTGTAGAACAGTTTTGCATGTGCAAGGACAGCAGTGAGTTACTTAAAAAATTAAGAGAAGATAATTGGAAATAGAACAGTTCACAGTTTACTGTATGACACTGCAGCTGTCAAAAACATGAACAGTAGAAACAAAAGTTGAAATTAGAGACAAAAAGCAAATCTAAATGTCTTTGATTACTTCAGCGCAGTAAGGGGGGGTTCAAAGCTCATGCTGGTGTAAACAGGAAGGAAAGAAAAGCCAGTCCCTGAAACTGGGAATAGGAGTCAGGAAAAGTCAGGTCCATTCCCCTCTACTCCATAGGTTGTTTGTGTAAATGATGGGCATATTTAAACTCAAGTCTCAAACACAGAAAATGGGAGATTAATACTCTCTACTTCTGTCCTGCCTAATGAGATTGTAAGATCTCTCATTAATTGTTTGTCCCAGTCATAGCACAGCTGAGACCAGACCTCCTTTGGGGCCCCTCTACTTTATGATGCAATTAATGCACATAACCCTATGCCATTTATAGTTCTCGAACCCTAAAGTGTACCGTGTGCTGGGATGATGGCTTTTTGTGATCAGCAGTGTCTCACTGGCAGCAGGCCTCCTTTCACTTTGCATCTTTTGCATCTACCTGCTCTTCTGTGTTATAACCCCTCTAAGCTCCTGACTGCTGGAGCTGATGAAAAGCAAGAGCATCCTTTCATAGGCCAGGGTAAAGCAAAGATGCACTAAGTAACTACTCACAGACATCCAATGGGCCAACTCTCCCTTATTTTACTTACAAAGGAAGGTTAAGTGGAAAGAATGGTAAAACTCCCATTGATCTCAACTGGGCCAGCACTTCTGATTCTCATGTAAGTGACGTTATTCATCAGTGCAAGGAGGGTTTTGTTCAGTCTTTCTGTCCCACCTCACCTTGTCCAACCACAACTGCTTCATCATTAGATAAATTGCTTCTTTGTGCCAGAAAGATTTCATTCTATGTATTTGTTCATTGAATCTGTAATTAATTACCCCCATGAACTAACATCTTCTTTGCATATAATAGGTAGTAGCAGGGCATGCAAAATCAAAGCTATGTTCTGCTGAAACTGCAAGATGAAACCCAAGAGCACTCCTAGCTTCAGGGAGTGTTTTGTAGAGAGAAAATAGGAAGTAAAACAACTTTAAAAATGCACACCTTTGTAATGCATTAAAGACTTCATTGCTTTTGCCAAAACCTCACTTTTAAGAAGAACCAGCTGTGGATTTGATGTCTATGTTTTAGCCATAAGTCAACAGAGGATTCAATTTTAAAGCACAAGACCTATAACATACAGTGTGAATCATCTCTTGTCTGCATACAAGATAGCACAGGTAGATAACATGCTTAGTGAAAGCTTTATCACCAAGGAAACACATTCATAAGCATTGAATCTAGCAACTTAACATTTACAACTCACTTTAAAAAAAATGCCAGCTGTAAATAAGTCCATATTCATAACTAGAAATATGTGGTATCTATCACTCATGCCTATTTTAAGAATTACGCATTGCCTAGGATGGGCAAAGCCAATTTGCAAAAGTTCAGAGCTTCTGGAGATTTGGACTCTGATCTACCAGAAGTTAATTGTTTCAGAGAGATAATAATTTTTTGGTAATTATGTCCAACCAATCCATAAGTAACCCCTCACAGAATAGGTTTTATCTAGTGCCACTTGCTATTTCCTAAAGGTCATGGAATCTCTTTTTCTCACCTCTAACGGCTCACCTTTCCTGGGTGCACTATGGGGAAGCATAATTCCAGCAGAGTGGAAATTCAGTCAGCAAATGAGGCATCGACATAAATATTCATGGGGGAAAAAAACTTCTGAAAAAATGTTGAGAAAAGAGAGTAGGTAAATCATGGCATCCTCGGGAGACCACTAAGATATGCGCTGACAATTTACATAGATTTGCTTAAAATTTTGTCTGTAATTTAAGAAGTGTTATCATACTTACCGACTTGCCACCTTCTTCCCAGTATTCAGGCATCTCTTGAGCACTGGACACTTGATTGAACACAGAACAGTTGCCCAGATGCTGTGCGGCACCCATTTGTCATATCCTTGATTTACAGTCTGGGAATTAGCAAGGGAAATTATTCTGGAGTACTCAGGGAAGTGCTTATGCCTCAGTCAATATGCAACAGTTGTTCAGTTTTTACAATGTGAATTTGACTTCCTATCTAGGATTCTTTGCCCACTTTGCAAACCAAGGACCTGATATGAAGGCAAGCCATGGAAGAAGCACATGATTCATGGGACCATCTGCATGTACAAGGTTAAGTTTCTGCACAAGTGCTAGAAGACACACTGGGCATTATCTCAGGGTAGAGTCCCAGTGGAGTTCAGCACAACTTAACACGGTAATGATTCAGTTTCAAGATAAAAAATTGCAGGAAGAATTTTGAAAATGCTTGATTATGAATTGCTCTGCTTGTGGCTATGGTCACTTTTTTTGGTCACACTTTTATTGACCTTGGTAGGAAGAGAGGGAAGCTGATGCTATGTGCCTTTAGAAAGCCAGCTCTGAAAACACACAATATACTTAAAATATTTGACTCCTTGCAGTTCATCCTACAAAGACACATATTCATAGAGGCCTTTGCTTAATTGAGAGTCCTCTGAACTCAGTTCATGTCTGGCTCCTGTCTGGTTCCATAAGGCTAAATAGATATAAACAAATGGAGCCATTTGCCAACTCAGGACTCAAATCACCAGCAGTCATCATAAAATCCAGTGCCCACAAGAGTCTGAGGTGTAAAATACCAGACTCCAGTACCCAAATTTGACCATTCAGTGAAGAATAAGATATAAAGGATTTCTTTAAAGCCACTGACCATGAAGAAAGAGAACACCCACTGGTAGGTAATGATGCAATCTTGAACTTTCACACCACATCTCGGTAAATATTACTGCACCGTAATTGAGTTCATCAGGTTTCATGAGCATGCCCATACTTCCTTCTCCATTTCTGGATGATTTCCATTGGTGTTATGCAAAGGACACTACTTTCTACTGGGAGGTTGTGCTAATCTGAAACACATTCTTTTCAATTGTTTATTTCACCCTTGTTTGCCCATTTTCAGTTCTCAGATCCTCCCTAATAAGGACAGTGACCAGAGGGCTACAACCTATGTACCTTTTATAAGGACAAAATGAGGACCAATGTTTCCTTCTTTTTTCCTTTTTCTCTTTTCTAAAGAAAACCTTTTATTCAAACTTGCTGCCATAAAAGAAGGTGATGTCATAATTTATGATATTAAACTAGTTACTAAAATGTCATTACACAAGTGATGTTTTAATTGATGATGTTAAACTGGTTAGCAGGAAAGTGTCAAGTGTCACTTTCATGACATAAACTGCCAGTTACTATTATATAATATCAATTATTCTTCGGAAAACTGCATTAGATCAGTTAGTTCTGAACCAATGTAGTTGGGGCAGGTTCATATTTTTTTAAACACTGTTCATCCAGTTCTCATTATTAGGAGTAAAATATACTTTGGATACAGTTTAGACTTTTATAACTCTCCCCTTGAAACATAACACCTACCTTTCTCATTTGCCCTTTCAGCTGCCATCAGATCAACAGTGAGCTAAAAAGAAATCAGTGAGATAAATTTTATAACCTTAACTGAGCTTGCTTTGTTCCGCAATCTTACAGAAACCAAACTTTTGAGTTGAAGGTAGACAAAAATAACAAAACATAATTTTAATAGTAGGTTAAATATAAACACTAGGATTTGCTGACAGGATGTTGGTTACTATGAGCCCTGCTTTGACGCTGGATGTCCTAAAGCTTTAGCGTCCAGCTGCTCTCCAAATTCCTCTAAATCTTATTCAGGCACAGAACCAAAAGAACACATTAGTATCTGAAATGCATGTAGCCAGATCTTAGAAACTTAATCCCTTCTAGGGATAGTTACAAGTAAAAGCAGCAAGTTTAGTTCATGTATACTCTCTGGGTCCAATAGCAGTAGGCTGATTCACCGCTGATGCTGATCTGATCTAGCAAGTTTATAACGTTTCCCTACGTCAAAGCTGCACTTTGTTCCTTGCTGTCAGTGACACATCTCTGGCTAACCGGCAAAGCTATTCAGAGATGCCCTGATAACAAGTTAGATGCAACATAACAGGATGAGATTTTAATGGGAATTTCCCAGCTGAAATCTTATCTATTTTATAGGAGCACAGGTACATTGACATTAACGAGGGAGAAAGCAACAAGCAGGACTATCTCTTGGTCAAGACTATTGGATTTGTCTGAGTTTAAATAAGAGGACTGCTCCCATAGATTTCCTCTTTTGTAAAATGGCAAAAAATTACAATGGAAAGAGAAATGATGTACATCCATGCAACCACACTGACCCCGAGAAACAGTGAGGACTCCAAAGCCGACAAAAGCTGGCTGCTAAATAAGCCACACTATTACTTTCCTGAACAACTTTGTGCTCAGACCAGTGTTGCTTTATAATAATAAAAGCTGGATGTGGAGATGACTAAAAGGGCCACAATTCTCTTCACTCTGTTACCCATACTAACTTTGATCAGGTCAGAAGCCACACTTCATGGGAGAGGTCTTGGAGATTTGATCAAAGGAGTTGTGGAAGGTCTCAGGGAGGAGCTGCAAAGAGGCAAGGGAGGAGCATGCTAAGAAATACTCAGAAACACACACGTGATTTTCATTAGCTTAGTGGAGATGGTGGAATTTAATCTGCAGGGCAAGGCTTTGAAAACTTACCTCATTATTTCATCCATGCAAAAAGAATCTGTTGTCTCCTTTTATGTCTCTTGTTCTCTACACGGTTTTGCAAGTAATGGATTTTGGTGTCATCCCACCTCCCCCATTTTTCTGACAAGCTTAATGATGATTACTGACCTGAGTTCACCAAAAAAAAGTTTTAAAAAAGTAAAAGAAATACAGAAGAGGAGAAAAAATAAAAAAAAGATGTTTAGTACTGATTATCCACATGTAACAGGTGTTTTATTACCCACATATCTCTAGGTAGCATTCTACCTGTCAGATTTTGGGGATGTACAAATTGCATTAGATATCAGATCTTTAATTTAGATGGCCAAAAAATGCCAGAATTTTGAAAGTTTATCCCCTTGACCTGCTATCACATCTCTATCCCACAGACATTCTCCCTAGAGCCAATAACTATTTTTCTCTTTTTCCTGATTGTTTATAATTATTTAAAATACACTTTCAAGCCAGAGAGAGCTCGCATCAGGCATAAAAGCAATGCATCGTATCAGTCTAATTTACATAACAAGTCAGATAAAATCTAAGCATTAAAGTGTGCACACCTGTTGACATGACAGAAGGTTGAAATCCTGTGAGACAATGCCTCTTACAAGAAAGACGAGGATAAAAATTCTTTCAAAACCTTAGTAGGTCCAACCTGCCCATCCATGTAGTTGCTGCATCATGGAAACACACCCGTAGCACACGGTAGAACCAATCAATCTGCAACAAGGCTCCAGCTTACAAAAGCGAAATTACTTCTAACATTTCATTGTAACTGAAAGAAGGCATCCAGACACTGGTGGGTTTTTTAAAAGTTATATCATAATTTATAATTGGTTGTTAATTAATGTCAGATCACAGTGGAATTCCTATGGAATTACAGAGTGAAGCCTCTTTAATTACCAGTTTATAATTATAAATCTCATTGGAATGAAAAACACAGGAACTGTAATAAATGATTATGATCTTGGAAGACTTCTTTGACTAACAAAATCTTCATATATGCATCCTGAGGAATTTTAGAACAGTAGTCTTCATTTGGGGCAGAAAACATTTTCCGTGATGCAGGATTCCACTTCTTCCATTACGCAAAAACAAAGAGAAAAAAACCTTAAATGTTATTTCACAACTAGAGCAATTACATCTTGTGAAATGAAAAATACATCTCAGGTCTGTTAGCACTACATCTTGCAATCTGTGTACACTGTAGATCACTAAGGTAAGACCTTTTCCATTGTTCCTCTGCAGTTTTGTCATTCTCTACTGATTTGCCTGCAAAAAGCCATGGAACTAGCCCCAGCTGTGAAAGATCCTCTATGCAATCATATAGTAGAGGCCTGCAGCTCACTGTTCAGGTTCTCATGATCTATGCTATACTTGCGTACAATCAAGGATGAGATGATTAGTACTGTGCATGTTCACTGTTAATTGAGCGTACCCAACGCAGTTTGTCCTATGTTCTGCTGCCCACATTTGTACCTCCCTAACCACCCATGGGTGGAGAATTACAACTATAACTGCTTTACACCACTACCCTACAGACCAAAAGATGATGCAGTATGTATGTTGTTATGAATCTATTCAATCATCTTTACCTCCTTTCAGTTTAACTTTGGGTTGGCTGAAATGAAACAGAAGTTGGGGTGCCTTCCACATGGAAGCAGCTCTATAAGAAGAGTTCTCAGTGCAGGAACTCATCTCTGCAACAGATACAAGAGGCAGGAGGAGGAGGAGGCAGCTGCTTCCCTGTCTCATCAGTGCCATCACAGCATGGGACCCCAGCGCAAACCTGCGCACACACGTCCCCTGCTCTTGGCCAAAGTCATTCACAAGGAGCCCTTGGACCTTATCTTCAGAGCTTGGTTGGGACAAGGAGGAAGATACTGATTTGAATTCAATAATTGTTTTCATAATTGGCTTTACTTCATTGGTCAGCAGCAGGTCCTGAGCCTCACCAGCTTGTTTATATGTCCCAATAAGCCCAATCACTTTCTCTCATTCTCCAGACTGCTAGTTACTGCTTTCAGCTATCCTCCCAAGAATTGCTTTTCCTCCACAAGGACATAAGTAATTCATATGTTGAGCCCCTCCTCCCCTGCTTCAAACAACACTGTTTTTCTCTGTTCCTTGCATTTTCCCCCAGTCCTCTCATAGTTCTCCATGCCTTTGAGACTGCAGCCCTATGCTTCTCCCCATGTCCCATGTACAGCTGTGGGAATCTAAACCTGCCAACATGCACTTTGTAAAAAACTTGCTGCAGATCTGATGGGTTTCATTTTGCAAGCCAAGAAACCTGGGCTTACAACATAATTGATACTAACAAATTGAGGGAGGAACTATGGTCCCTACCTAAAATAAAAGACAAACACAGTGAATTAAAGGTCATGGTATAAAGAACTGTGCAGAGGAACACTGGGAAATAAGAACAAATGTAATACAGGCTACAGTGGAGTTAAACCAGAGATGAATTTGGCTAAATAAAACATAAGAAACCTATTTCCTGTACTAATTACTCTGCTTCTTAGAGAAGTGTAATGTTGGCATCAGCCTTCATACTAAATTGCACCACAAAACCCCAACACTTAACAGTGTTTTAGCCTACACATCAGGCAGGAATTTACCAATTCTTATTTTGCCTAGCTGTTGTTTATTCACTGACAAATTTTCATTGCACATTTTATCAAGTGGAGAGATGCTCCGTGAATAGCAGAACTGCTATTCAAGGGCTTTGAGAAGTAACCACACAGTATTATTTGATTATCTATTTGTTTTTCATTCCCCTTTCCAAAAGTGTCCCTTTAGTAAATGCAGACCAACAGCGGCAACAGGGCAGCTTCCCTGCCAGACAGTGCTTTCCATGGAGAACACAGGTTACAGTCACTAACACAGGCAAAAAGGACAGCTCGTTTCTTCTCTTTCATTTTGTCGGCAGAACAAAAACAATGGCACATTAGCAACAGACTTTCATATGGACACTGGAATTAATCAGACTCAAGTTTGCCTTCCCTTAAGTCACAGGGTCATGCGAAGGTGGGGAGAAGAATTTGCAGTTGTATCATTGCGGGACTGCATTCCTAATTCTCCTCGAGATAACGGAGCCCCAGCGCCTTGGATTGCTGATTATTACAATCACCAACAGACACACATACATATTCAGGGAAAGTGTTCGAACTCTCACATTTGTATTCATTTTACTTTGACTTGACTGGAATCATAAAAGGAATGTGTAAACGAGGAGAGCCTGTTGCTGAAATGAAGTTGAATTTTTTCCCCACAGAAACTTGGGTTCATGACAGCTTTTTGTTGGGCAGGACATTAGCCTTTTGTAATTTATTGCTTTTAGATTAAATCTGGGGAAACTCAATATTGCAGTTGAATGATTAGAGCAATACCCCTCGGAGTAATAAATTTTCTTTGGTGCTGTGCATCTCCCGATCATGTTTCCCTTCTAATTACATTTACATAAATGATATTCTGCAAAATTAAATTAACATTCAAACCGTTACGCTGGCAAGGAGAGACAAAAATTAGTTACAAACTTACATCCCTAAAAAACCAAAATGACACCTCGTTCTTTCCACAAACTGAATCACAGCTATCCCCCAAAGTGTCTCACACACAACTGATTATTCTAGTTGGTTAATCACTGACCTAGATGCTCCACTCCCCCTTTCGGAAGTTTATAGCGTGAGGTCCTGCTTTCCGCAGGGTCTCATTAAATAGAAGCAATTGGTGACAATCCAAATTCGGTCAGCAAAGTGCTCTATTCAGACCTAGATTTGATTTCTACAGTTTTGGCTACAGCCCTTCCTCAGGGCTTCCCTGTCTTGGCTCCTGCGCACCATTCCTCTAGTAAAGAGCCAGAAGGTGTTTGGCGGGGCTCGTTGTGAACTTAGACTGAGTGCTGTGCTAACACCCTCCTGACCAGGCTGAAGAAAGTTGTTCTTGCTCTTCATATGTCCACACCACCACGCTGGCTGGCTCGCAGCGCCGTGCTTTCCTGGGCCGCTCTCCAACTGATGCATGGACGCAGGGTCTCACGGAGCAAGTTTTGACTTGCCAAGAGGAGGGACCATTATCCTGATGAGAAAAAAAGAGTGCCAGCCTACTGCTGGCTCATGAAGCCAGTCTTCAAACTGCTTTTCCAAGATCTGAAGTTTAAATGGATTGTGATATGTAGTGTTGATTTGCCTGAGGCCACTAATCTCCCGACTACTCAATCTGTCTTCTCAGTGCTGTATCAGGAACAGTAGCTTTTGCGGAAAAAAATTGTTTCCTAAGACCTACTTGGAAAGGCATGATTTTTGTTGGCCAGTAGACGATTTGCCCCTTCAGATACCCACCCACTGTAAAGACAGAGTACATCCATACCCTCTCTACTCTCTTTTGATGCCATTAACAAACCATCAAAATACTTACACAAAGAACACATGTCCGATTCTATCAGCGTGAGGCACCACTTGATTTTTTTTGTTGACCACATGCCCACTACACTGAAAATCACAATATCTTCATTCAGGAATTCAATTCCTGAACCTTGTCCTGCCCTCCCTTATAATAAAAAGCATATATTGCCGCGTCTCTAGTGATATCAATTCTTATGCAAGTATACTCAATTTTGAGGCATTAGTAACAAAAAAGGAAAAAAAAAAGTATTTACTATATGGCACATGTATATACGTATATAGTCACATCAGGAACTAAATCTGTCAGCTCAACTGCAAGTGTGTCTATTTGACTGTGAGTATACTGTCTGTAAATTGGGCATATTTCAGTGGGGGAAAATACAGTACCTGGAGAAAAGAATTAATGTAAAAATGTCAAAGCTGCTGATTAAATAAAGACTGTGTATATACGATCGTACTTTTCAGTTTGAAACCTGGATGATTTCAACATTTCAATTTTTTAAAACGAAGTTTGCATTCAGCAATTGAATTTCCTTGTTGAAACACACCCACATTTGCATTTTAGCATATTTCAGTTTACTTGGCAAAGAGATTGCTGGGCTTTTTTCAAAAAAAAAAAAAAAATGCTGGGCAGCCTGGCATTTGTTTGAAAACCTAATTTAATTTTCCCTAAACTTCACAGTTTCTATATTTCTATAGGTTCTACATTAAATACAGTTAATTAGTTGTAGACATAACATTTAGAGACAGTATTTTCTCAAAGTGTTTGATTGCAGTGAGTCATCTGCAGGACAGTCCTCTTTCCAGGACTGCATTTCGTTCCTGTTCGCCTCACCCTGGTAAACATAAGGTGCCAAACACTCTAGAATTTCTGTTAAGTAAGCTCGTCTCACAGTGTTATGGCCCAGGCCCATTCAGAGCCATAATTGAATTCTTTGGCACACAAATCGCTTTGAAAGACTGGGCCGATTTATATGTTTAGGACCACATGACAAACATCTGTTTCACTGCAAGGAATGCTAGGGTATAACCACAGGTACCGAATGCAAATTGCATAGGGAATCTTGGTGCAGGTTCATTAACCCCGACTCCTGGAAAGGACATGAGACCCAAATTTCCTTTTAATGGAATGGACTCAGCCTGTCCAAGACTATGATGAACTTTCTGTGAAATCTATGAGTCAATGAAAATTCAGAGCAGTCAAGGAGATGGGGAACATAATAGCACCAGACCAGCAGGTACATTTGCAACAACAACATTATGCAACAAAATTCAATAAACCTTTCCTTCCTCAAGGACTCCAAACTATAGCTCTAGAAGACAGAACAATATAACTAAAATGTCATAACTAACTTCCACTGCTAGCATTAAACTTTAATTTACTTTATTTCATCAGTCTGCTATATTATTCCCATTATCATTGCCATGGTATTTCTTCCCTATATTTAAAAAACAGCATAGCTTCAAGACATGTATCAGCAAAGCACAACAAATATATGTCTGAGAGAGCACTCAGTGAATGATGGGAGAATCCTTATGATTAAGAAAAACAGTAAAGAGAACATGTGAGGCTTCAGCAACATTATCAAGAATTCATGACTACACATGGGTGTGATTCATATGGCTGAGGTTATCAGACTCCAGGCACATTGGACAGTGCCTGTGAATAAGCCAAGACCATCTGCCATCCGCAAAGAGAAAAAATACATCTATCTAGAAGCAGGGTCCTTTACAAGCTTTCTGAAAACGCTCCAAGGTGGGGTCCAAGCATTTTGAAAGGTTGTGTAAAGCACAGATACCTCATTTAGCTCCTGATCCAGGAGATACCATAGCTCTGAGGAACAGAGAAGAGAGAAGAAATGCAAATTTGTCAAAAGGTATCTCAACGACAAAGTGATGCAAAGAACACCTGAAGGAATGGCTGATACTTCCAGTTCTTCAGGATAGTTGGAAAATTGTGATTGTATGTTATCTCTCAGGAATACCATGGAGAAGAGGACACTCAAAATTGCATTTGGAATCTAACAGGAGCCACCAGAATGATTATGAGCTAATTTTACCATATTAAAGTGTATCAGAGACTATATTAATAATCACTCTTGACCACTTCAGTACCTCTCTCATTTACCACCCTTTGGCATGTGCTTTGAGCAAGAACCAAATGGCCCAGGGGATGGGATGGGATGGGAGTGGCTGCATTTTGGGCTGCTCTTCTCAGGAAGTAGGGGTTTTTTGTATTCTCCTGGTACAATCCTCAGGGACTCCTGAGGGTAGGCTACTGTAGCTGCAAGGAGAGCACCACTGCGTGCACAAGGCATGGCAGGAATTAAGAGGAACTGAAGCTTGCTCTCAAAGTGCCCATGTTTCTCCACTTCTGCATTTTGAAATGCCTGATTTTTGTTGTTGTTGATGGTGTTCGAAGATTAAATGTTATGTGCAGCAACAGATGTTAGTGATCTCATTCAGAGCTGAATACTTTTTTACACATGGTTTGGTTGTGCACCAGGGGCCAAGAACTTTGGCTGTAGATAAGCAAAATCAAAATCTGTTTTAACTGGCATATTAAGTCCATTGTCTATAAACATTTGCATTATGAGAATAAGATCAAATCTGCCAAGGGACATTATTATGTCATGAAATATATTTGCCCATCACAAAAGAATGACTGGAAAAGAGCAGAAAAGTGGTGATTATTGAGCTGTGTGCCAGTGGTGTAAATCTGCTCAAAAGCTCCACTAATTGCAAGCAAACATCCACGAAAGAGAAGGCAAGGACATTCTTTGAGGAATAAAGCAAGGAAATACTAGAGCTTGGCAGCTTCTGCCCTGCTTTGACTGGATGGGTGGCAGCTATTAAAGGGCAGTGCCAAAAAGATCAGTGTTAGGCTGGATGGGATTTCCCTAGGAATATGTAAAACATGCCAGGAAACAGAAATGCTGTGATACTGATCAATTTTTTTCAAGCAGTCACAGATTCTTAATACAAATACCCGCAGACCACATCAGAAGGGAATCACCAGGAAGATGTCCCAGGAGCTCTTGTTAGAACTAATGTATTTAAGGATTTATATTACTATTCTTAGTAACATGGGAGCTGTGTTCTCTTTGGAACAGTTAAGGAAGCAGCTTGAGAAGGAAATGTAGGCTTTCAAGGCATGAACATGCAACTTTTGCATCAAACTGATTTTGATGGATTAAAAACTGGAATCAATTGATAAGAAAATAGCTGCAAGTATTTGGCTTGTCTCAGGGGAAATCCCCGGGAATCTCACACACCTTTGCAAACCACATTCAAACTGTAAGAAAAATACATTTCTCAAAGAAGCAAAGACAAGAAGTAAGAATCTAGGTGGTATTAAACAGTATCATAGAAAAAAAAAGGGAAAAACGTACAGCAGCATTAGGCTTTCTGAATAATCTAGTGCATTCAAAGCAACTTCCTACAGATCTGTCAGCCTTAGTTCATGTCTACAGATGTGCTTCTCCCCTTCCATTGTTCCATTCACTTTTAGACAACATGTGAGCTCGATGAACATTTGAAGAAAGCAGAGAATAATTATCATCAGTCATAGCTTGAAGTATCTTATCTATTTAGCAGTAAGTCATGCTAGTGGCCTAGAGGGTCCACCAGGTGCCTTTCACTGAATTCAGTGAGCTAACAAAAAAGATATCCAAAGCAAATCCATGCCTCCTCTAACAGAACAAGAGAAAGATGACACTCTCTCCTCCCAAAAACCAAACACAAAAGCCACCCACATCCCAAACGTACGTTTATATTCACTAAAAGATAGGGATTTCCTTCCAGACCCCTGTCCCAAAGGGGCAGGGGCTCTGCTGAGTCCATGAGGTAGAACACAGACACCAGCAGTGTCTTCATAAATGCACCAGCTATCTGCTCAGCCTTAGATGTGCATCAGCATGAACCAATTGCTGAGCAGGGTAAAGAAAGTGTTTTTCCCAGGGGTCTATTAACAGGGACCTGGGAGATATGAGTAGGTATCATGGAGAGACTCCCATTGACTTCATTAAACACAGTCAGTGTTGTCAGAACTGAGCTCTTCATATAGAGGCAAAGGAGGTTTAATGGCACAGTGCTGGAGAAGCCCTTTTGTGTCTCTTTGGTGTGGAGCACGGTGTTATTCTCAGAATGAGAAACCTGTTGTTTGGCTAGAATAAAAACATTTGATTGTGTTTTGCCGTGAAAACATTGTGATTTGCTGTACTGTCCCGGATCAATGTTGGTCTTTCAAAAAACTGTATTCCTTTGTGCTATGTAAATAAAGCTTCTTCCCAGTGTTGTTGAAATGCTGGCTTTCATTATGCACGGCAAAGGAGAGGCTGATGATGCTTTATGATCTTTAGCAAGCACCACAGACATTTCTGGAACATGAAATCAAAAATAAGAGCAAGTAGCATTAAAATGTTCTTTAAACTAATTTCTCTAACCAGAACATGAAAGTTATTTTTCATTTAGTGTATGTGAACAGTGTTCAAATCAAAATAAAAATCATTCTGAAACTGAATCTTTGTTTTTCTGGAATGGAGTCAGAGTGCTGGAATACAGTCAAAGTAAAACTTTCTTTTTATGACAACTGAATGTGAGTATTGGATTTCTTATTTGATGTGACATCTCATCACAAGATCCTCCAGGCACTGTGCACGGATCACCTCTAAAATATAAACATCCAAATATTATACTTCTGCTGTTTCTCTGTGGTAGTAATAATTCATTTTCACATCGACTTCTTGGAAGGAAAAGTCAGAAGTGTCCACAACTTTTTATACCATATACATCTCTTAAATAAAGGTGATCATGAAGACTCTTTCCCTCTCACTGGTAACTACATCGTGTTGTGATGGCAATGACACTGCTGCTGGCTTTCACAGAAAGCGATTTGAACAAAGTCTGGGAAAAGGGACAGTTCTTCAGGCAAAGTGGGGCTGCATGACTGCATCGACTCCTGTCAAATTTTGCCAGTCATATCATCAGCTGGTGATATGTTTCTCACTGGTGAACTTATTTGAACATGATTTAATAGCTGAATCAAAGCATGAAAAATTCTCAAGCTAGCTAATCTCAGCAGACGTTCAGGTCTGTGGATCACAGTTTGGAAACTACTGATTTAATAAATCTTCCATCATGATGGTTAACAACAGATCGTACCTCATACCTAAGTGGCCTAATGAACTAGGTTTGGGCAATGTGACAGGTGAGTAGTATCGAGATCTTGCTGTTTACTGAATAGCAGTGTGATGCATATGATTTAGATGACATCAGAAAGGTGTCTCATTTTCAGGAGATCAAAAGGTACAGTGCCTTCCAGAAAAGAAAAATGGTTGTATCAAAATAAAAGGAAGCATCCTCAAGTTTCTGTTTGTTATTAGCCTGAAGAGTTTGATTTAACATGGAGATACTTCTGCATTAAAGTAATGTTTATTTTTAACAGGAGGTTAAAGCTGAGATGCCAACACAGCCTTGTTTGCTATAGAAATGTGGCCACTTAGGGATATACAAGTTATGCACATCCAGGCACCTGAAGACTGAAATTCAACCTGTCATTCAACAAAGATTTTTCTATTTCATACCAGCACAAATTAACCATATTCTCTTGACCATCCAGGACCTTTCCAGACCCAATTACTACGTCTCTGATCCTCTCTACATTGCCCCTTACCCTCTCCAATACACAAGTACTAACTCACAAACTATTTCTCACAACATATTGTTTCTTCTTTGCTGCACCCTACCTAGGAAAACATTTTCTGAACTGATCTCCCAGGTTTCTATTCTGTCACGTCTTCAAAACCCCAGCAACATTATTTTTTAAAAGATTGTGCATTCTTTGAAACAGAAAATGTTTCCATGATCCGATGAGAGTCAGTGGACTCTTTCACAAAGGACCTCCCTGACTTTTCAGAAACTCTTCTCATGAAGAATATAACCTGACTGCTTTCCTGTTCCACACATCTTCCAACAGTACATTGCTGCTTAAGGCAGAGAACACAGTACTGTAACTAATCTGAAATGAAGGAAAATATTTAACCTACAGTCCCTCATATTCAGAACAAATAACTGTCTCCGTGTCCCTTGTGCATGTTTGATGGAGTCAGAAACAGGTTATTAATGAAGAATAACTCCATAAAAATGAACTCGCTCCAATCAGTCTTCTGGCACTACAACATCAAGGGGAGATGCCAGTCAAGCAGCTAATATTAAACCTGTAAATCTTTACCTATTTAGGATGCTTTAATCATTTCCTATGAATTAATACTATAAAATGTGATTTATAGCTTAACGAGGAAGATCCTTATAACCATTAATACACAAATTCAATCAACAGACATTTGGAAATTACAGATTCACTGGAGCTGTGTGCTGCTCAACAGAAAACCAATCCTGCCCCCTTCTCCGCAGAGAAAGTGGGGCTTCAAATGATGGTATAGGTGCAGTTT
>VYZV01025862.1:9614-32576 GCA_013401275.1 Pandion haliaetus | reverse complement strand
TTCCAGGAAACCTCCTTACACAGGCTTTCTTCAACAGATGGTCTTCTTGATTTTGTACAAGGTACAAGATTTGTAGATAACCCTCAGCAACATGGGGAGTGCTGAAGATGTCAGATGAAGCAATAAACAAATGGGAGACCAATGGCCTCTTAGCAAACAAATTCTCTAACCTTTCTAGGTTCGCTATGACCCTGCTGGTCCTACACATATATCTGAGAGAAAATATAAAATTATTTAGGGTTGTTTTTTTAATATGGAAAAGTTATTTTAAATTTTGTCTAGTTTTGCTGCAAATTAATAATGGCAGCCAACGAGGCCATTTAAGCACAAAATCCCAGATATGTTGAGCTTATCAGAAACAGAGGTCTGCATGCAGTCTATCTACCAGTCTCCAGTTCACCTAGAGATGGCCTGGCTGTTTCCTCCTAAGCAATCCTACCTCTCAGCCTCTAACATTTTCTCGTGACTCTCTTGTCACCACTGTGTACCAAACATAACTAAAACCAGGGACATTTGTTCCACATTTCCTCCTCTCTGTTACCACAGGTGACTCTGCCAAGTGCCCATCACTTGGTCTTATGTATTCCTGGCTATCACTTATTTTTCTCTTTCCTTTGCCCCATGCGTACAGGCTCATTCATCTGCTGGTCCTTCCTCTGTGTCACTGGTTCTAAAGCCCCTTTTTTTTCCTCTGGCATCCCTGCAGATTCATACACACTGTATCCCTTCATTATATACAAAGGACCAATTTAATTCTTTTCAAATTTAAGCATTTTCTTGAGGTGCCAAAAATAGAAAATTAGTTGCCCTTTGTTTCCTTTATCTTCTTTCCTTTATCATCCATGAAGAGAGACAGTATGTTGACAGGCTGACTTGGGTTTTAGCTGAGCAGAATTGCTCTTTGGAAATACCTCCTGGTTTCTACTGACAAGAGAAAGCTTAGGGTTACTGGCTTTCTAATACATCACTAAAGTGCTTACAGGGGATGGATGCAGGACAAAGTATAAACATTTTTCCAATCCCTGATTTGTGATTCTTCCTCTCTCAACCTCTGTTTCTTTCTTCAAGATTCAGGTTGCTTTGCCTTGTCTGGTTTATATGGACAATCTTATTTTAACTAAAACAGAAGCTTGAGCAATCAGTTCAAGAAAAGTTTTTGTAACAGCTCTCCAGTGTGGAGAGAAGGCAGGTGACACACTCTTTACAAATTATTGTAAAGTTTTCCAAACAACTTTTTAACCTTTGACTGTTTCAAAAGCCAAACTACCCTACTAGTACAGACTGATATTTATGCTTTTGTGGAGGGAAGGAAAAAAAGTAGAAATTGGAATCATGAGTACTCATTCAGTAGCTGAGAGCAACAGGTTTTCAGACAGCTAGAAACTGCTGCAGAGGAGGACAGCTAAGCTTTTGCCTCAGGGCATTTAAAACTTCCCTTTCTCCTGCTCCATCTTTTCCCTTCTTCCCTGATCCCTCCTCTAGCATATGTCTGCTAAAGGTCTCAGCTTGAGGAACAGAACTGGGAGGATGCCAATCTCCAATTCATCTTGGGATCTTAGAGTATGATTTAATTTTCCATACGGCCTGACTGCTTCTTTAGTAATGATGTACATCCTGACTAGCCTGACAAAAGCAGCACTGGTTTTCCTGTAGAGCACCAGCGTGATGGAGATTCATAGGCAACCTGATACATTTGCTACTGGTCCAAGCGCAGCAGCACTTAGACAGCATCCGGCTTTGTTATAGACAGAGAAAATTGCCAAAACGTCCATTAATTTCAGAGGTACCAGACTAGGCCTGTGGAAACAAGATGGAAAGGATAAAAGTCAGGGAATGTGATACAAGTGGGAAGACAGAGTGGACAGCATGTTTTGAGAGAGGATGCAGAAGAAGAAACACACAGTGAGAAGGATGGGTAGGTGCAGAGAGAGGACCGTTATTACAGGAAAAGCAGCAGTGTCTTGAAAGGAATGCAAGGAAATTTAATAGTTATTGTTCAGCAGTATCTTCTTCTTACTAGAAGGGTTATGATTGATGATTCATTTTTAAAAAATGAAACATTTAGCTCAGAGTGGTTTTGGAGGGTTTGAAAGGAAAGAACAGTTGTCTATGGCAGGAGGAGCTGGTTGGATGGATCAGACTACAAGTTCAGCTCCTTTTGTTCCCAACACCTACAAAATCTTTTAAACAAGAACCTTTCTGACACAGAGAGATGTAAAGGAGAAAAATGCTTACAAAGAAACGGAAAAAGGAAATATATAATAAGGGCTTTGGCTGTTCTCTTTATTTAATGTCATGGGACTATGAATTTTCCTCATTCTCCCTGAATGAAGTCTCTAACTATGTATCTTTGGCAGCTGACACAGCAGCAATAGCTCCAGTTTGATCATTGTGAACATTGCATTGGCTGCACTTTCAAATCATCTCAGCACCCAGCGGCTACTGATTTTGTTGCCAAAATAGGAGACACACACACTTTCCTACCTGTGTCCTAACAGCAGTGATTTCTCTGGAAAATACCATCAAAGCAAGAATGGTTTTACTTGGCAGAAACAAGATGAACCCATGTTTGTTGAGCACATCTCACTTTAAGTCTGAACTGGTCAATCTATACTGAAGGTCTAATTTACAGACAGTAGAGCACTTGAGGCAGTCATTTAAATGCAGTATTGCAGTCCAAATACCTTTTTACTGAATATTATTATAATCTAGGAGTGCACAAGGACATGAGAACTGTTAGCAGGGCAGTGATTTCTGGAAAGAAAATATCTGACAGTCAGGTAAATATTCACCTCAATCTAGATTAAAACCAGCAGAACCTGCACTATTGAACTCCATCTTCCACACTGCCACCCTCAACACACACATTTATACACCTTTGTTCTGTACTCTTCAAAAGTCGACAAGCACAATTTACTGTAGGAAATTGAAAATGTAAGCTCTTGGCTAATGTCAGCAAACCAAACCAAACCAAACCAAAACAAAAGAAACCAATTTACTTGCCCATCAAAAATACAGTATTGCATTTAAAGGAGACCACATAGTTGCAGTGGGAAACACACTATACTCACTTAAGATCCAGTTCATTAAATATTCCCTATATTCTTGGTATAAGAAAGAACAGACCACATGTGTGTGGGAGCATAATTTCCTGGAGGCAACATTTTATCTTTGATTTCCATTAGGTCTTTCATGAACACACCACTCAATCCCCTCTGTCTAACTGCCCCTGCTGTGCCAGTGATCATATAGTATGTAATGTCAAGTCTGTCTTCGTCGGGACTGGGATCAATTAGAAGGCCCAATATTCAAATTATATGCTCGACTCCCAAAGCGTTGCCACACTTATTCCCTGTGAATAACAGAAGTATGTCAAACTGTTCCACTGCACATGGTTTTCTGACTGAATTTTGCATTATGTTTTCACAGTAACACAAACCAAATTTGTACCCAGTGCTTTCCAGGCCCAAGAGGGCTTTGAGCAGGAGCACCGCAGGCCTGGATTCACCCAATCTCACCAGTGGCATCTCAGGGGATGATTCACCCAGGCTCCATAATTAACAGTGGGCTACAGCCTCTTTAGGAGATGATTCATCTGCTAGGTGGTCTGAAAAACCGCCTAAATATGCTCATTTCTCTCTAGTAACTGTAAGAGATTGTCTTTGTTCACTGGGTTATTAATTTAGTGAGGTGGGATTAACCTGGGACACAATCACAGGTTGTGTAGGCAGAGGCATGTGGAATCAGTGTGTGGAAATCCCACCGTGGGAGCAGCCATTGGTTCAGTGATACCCCCAAACCTGGGATCAGAAAAAAAAATTATGAGGCACAAAGTTCACAAGCTGCTCCAGAAATCTCCAGCCCCAGGGAAGAAGACAGTAAAAGTTTGTGAATATAAACAAGAACTTTACAGGAACTTGACAAAACCCATACTTTTATAGTTATTTGCACATAATTGCCCATCACATAATTCACTGCAGAAAAGAGATTCCCTTTGATTCCAGTCAGAACTGGCGCAAGCCCAGGCATTTCTGCACAGGGAAGGAACCAAAACCCCCTTTAAATTGGTCTGGGGAGCAAAGGGAAGTCCTACGACTCCACCACACTGTGAGTCGAATTTATCTAGCTCCTTGTAACTCTGCTTTAGCTATGATTTGTAATGGAGACTGACTTTATTCCTGTTCTCTCCAAAAAGTAAGTTTTCAGTTTATGTCCCTTCACTGGATCCCTCTCTCTGACCTGAAACCAGTCTCCTGATTAACGAGATATGGAAAGTTTCAGGAATAGGGCCAAACCGGGGTGAGATTTTTCTTTTTGGCTCTTTTCAGCTTGCATAGGGCTGTATTATGGAAGGCTGTCTTGCTACTCAGAGCAAGAGAACCTCACAAACATTACTGCAGAGTTTCATCAAAACTAAAAGACTGCACAGAATTCTTTTGTCGACTCGAAAATATGCATCAGTAACCCCAATTCATTCACCCTGAACAAAATAGATACAAACATTCATTTTGCCAAAATACAGACCTTAAAAAATGTGTAATTTCACAGCAGCAACAGAACATTTATACTGCAAACATTAACCTAACTTCTAAGCTCCTGTAGGAAACTCTAAAATTGTTTAGCAAGAAGGGCTTTCTAAGCTGAGAATCAAGCTGTGAGAAAGAATAAAAAAAGAGCATTCATTTAAACATTTTCAGAAGCCCCTAAAAATGCCGTTTTCACACAGTAAATCCGCTGCACTTGAATGTCTGCTGGCTTTCTGAAAGGAATGCTCTTCACTGGGATGCAGCCTGCTGTGGTCAAGTATGATGGAAATAAAAGTGTTGCTAATGGTGATTGAAAAGGATTCCCACTGCTGCTGGCCAGTGTTGGTTTTAGATGGGCCAACTCTGTCGAACAGAGAGCGACGGGAGACAGTAAACTTTCTCTAAGGCTCTCTAAACTTTGAGTCACCTCTGCTACCCTTCCTTTTAACACTAGCCTGTCCTGTTGTTTCTCCACAGAGCTTTGTATTAACTCAGTCTGGACCAGATGATCACTGGAAATGTAAAGATGCAGATTTTCACACAAACGGAGCGACACAAAAAGAGAAATAAACCATGGGAAAGAGCATTAGCATAGCAGCAAGTCAAGAAGCCCAAAATACTTCTTCATTGTGGGTTAGCCCAAGAAACAAAGTCGTTACTCAAGGGTAAATATCCAGCCATCCACTTTAACTGTGATACTTTATACTGACGGCAACTATCGGGAGCAACTCGGTTGTGTCAGGCATCTTGCCTTTCTAAGAAAAATCAGCTTTGCACAGGCACACAGAAACTTTGCTCAGATAGTAAGTGCCAACCCTAAGGGCAGGCAGCAAGGCTGAGGCAGGGAAACTGGGAAAGTGGGAATTCGGATTCTGTCTCCCCGAATCCCTGTTTGATGCATTAAGCACAAGACATACCTCCCCTCCTCAGCAGGACTGGACTCCTTTAATGGCTTTTCTGCCTTGCATGCTGCAGGATCAGCACGGCTCCACTGCAAATTTCCAGTAGTGGCTGATAGTTTAACAGGGCTCCATCTCTCCTTATAGCTCACTAATTACATTGCCTCAAAATTTCAGAAGTCTCCTGTACCTTCAGGCTGATAGCAAACTTGGTAATCCAGGCCCTTGGCCACAGTGAAAGAAAATCAATTAATGACATTAAGGAGGAGAAAAAAATCAGAAAGAATTAAGGAAAACCTGTCTTTGCTGCGAGAGGACTTCATCTGCCTGAGCACTAAAAGGGCAGGTATCTCCTGGGCTTTGCAACAGTGATGACGCTGAGGACATGTGGGGTCCTCCTGTGGTTTTACTTGGATGTATGGGTGTCCCCCCACACCTCATGGGTCTCTCCTCCCTGGCCAGAACAAGAGAGCTTGTATGGCTGCATGGCTAAGGAGCCTGAGCCAGCTGAAAACTAAGCCGACAAAATACAGTAAGGGGTTACTCGGGCTGTGGCAATGGTTGCCTCAGCCAAGATGGCTGTCCAACAGCACAACTTTTGCTGTTTAAATAAGTGTATCAGCCTAGAGCCTCCAAGGTAGGAACAGCAGGGTGTAGAGTGGGGGGCAGTAGTAGGTTACACATTTTGCCCCAGATGCCTAATTTCTGCCCGAGTTGAACAGCAAGGCTGACATGCTTTGTTTGATCCAGGCTGTCTTGACTGATCCAGCCCAGCACGAACCATGGACCCCACCAGCATCTGCTAGGATTTCAGCTCTGCTGTGCTATGTTTACTCACTCTGTATGCCTTGACAGGGGGCATAAAGAAGATGAGTCAAAACTTAAATGTACTTTTAAAGGAGATTTTGATGGCTGCAAAATACTTTCAATTCAATGTATACAATCCCAGCAACAAAGCTGGCCCTTCTTAGGCTATTTTCAGCATGTTAAGAGCATATCAAGGTCTAGGAAACAATCTCACATGGCACAATGCAAGTAGTAATTGGTCCCTCTTCACACTGCTCTTTTCTGATCAGTCTAGCTTAGCCTTCTTCAGCAAAATACCAAGATGTGGATCAAAGACTCTAGAGAGCACTCACTTTCAGACCCCAAAATACACACAGATGTGCAGCAATTCTTGATGTGGTTTTTTTTTTTTTCCTACCCCCTCACAGGTATCTATTGCAAGTGGTAATAATTTTGTGCTACCTTTTAACATACACTTACCATTACATCAATGACTGAACAATACAACTCTTGCACGTCACAGATATCCGTTCACCTAATCCCAATCTCTGGCAAACTCCATTACACAGCTGAGAGGGTAGCTAGCTCTCAGTCAGTCATTGTTAACACAACCATTTTCTCTACCTGCGAAAGCTGGCTGGGCCACCAGGAAGTTGAACGTGCCGACAACTGGTTTGCCAAGAAAGATGTAAACTGGCCAGAAGACAGAAGCCTAGAAACTATGGTGAAGCTCTCATTTTGTGTGCAAAAGTATGAGTGTGCAGGCACTGTGCAAGGAAAGCACGCAGGACAGTTTGGAGCAACGTCTTCTGCTCTTGCCCTAAAAGCAAGCTACTTCTTCAGTGGGTTCACAGCCCTCCCTTCTGCCTCCGGTCACCAATACACTCCCCAGCTTGCTCATGGGAAACCTGACACTAAGCAAAGAGCCTCACAAATCACTAAAGTAGGGATGCTTGCAAGTGGACATGCATATACTGAATAGGGAGAGCAGCCCTCAGCCTGGGAGGCTCGCAGGTCAGAGAGACAACAGGCCTTTGGGCACAGGCTTAGGTGCGGCTGCAACACACCCTCCAAAATATGTTCAAATGTCAACTGTGAACGTTGCAGCAAAATATCGTGAAAGGGCAAACAATGCAGTTCTCCCGGTCGGGGCAGTGCCTGCCGCACCTAGGCAGCAATCTGCACTGAGTGTGCTGCTGGCCTGCACGGTCACAGCAGGCAGGAAGGAGAACATGCGATCTGCTATTGCAAGTGCACAAGTACTCAGGGTGACCCCGATGACTGCTGTTTCTGAATGGCCATAAACCACCAGCCAAGATGTTTTTCTGTTTTTTTCCCCTCTGTAAATCATAGGGTGAGGAAATGAAATAAAGAAGCAAGAACAGCTGGGAAGAGCACGTAGGAAGTTAAGGCAAGAAAAGACCTGGCTTTTCTCTCTTGCTACATATTCTCCTGACTTTTTAATACACTCATTACACTTACCAGACTACACCCTCATCTTCATCCTACAGATCTCACTGAGCAACCAGGATCTACCTCAGAACTACCGAACTGGAAGTGTCTAAAGAGGAGAAGTCTGTGCATCTCCTATTTATTCTGCTCCTATCTCCCAACAGAGTCATTGTGCTCTCTTCTACCTCTGATTGCCTTTTCCAGGTTCACCTTGCAACAGTGAACTATCTGGATACTGGTGCTGCAACCTAGTCTCAAATGTACTCTTGTCTTTACAAGAAACTAAACATGCAAATAAAACCCCACTATGATTTCTTTCTTAGGCCCAACAGAATTCTAATAAAGACTTGGTTTCCTGATGAACTAAGAAATTTCTTTTAAAATTAAGGCAAGACTAGAACTTGGTTTGGTGCCCACAACTACCCCTATGTGCCTCACTTTTCCCCAGTAAAAACAGGGTTGCTGAACTATGCAGAAAAAGCTGCAAGTAAAAACATCTAGGAGAGAGAAAGACAGTATTGTGTTAGGAAACTTCTCAGTATATAACACAAGTAACCTCACTGTGCTTTTAAGACACTGAAGAGGAGCAGCAGTTTTCAATTGGAGGTACCAGCAAACACGAAGTCACACAGACAAAATAGCTAAAGATGGGGTGCTACTGCGTAAGGGCTACACCATCCCTTATCTCCTTTGGAGGCTGGTAAACGGCTTTCCAGAGTCCTGCTGTGAATTTGCCTCAGTGTTTTTTAAGGGCCCTTAAAAATGTCATTTGTCACAGAGTAAATCCTGGATGTCTGGTTACTTTCTGCAGGGAATGCTCTTTGCTGGGCTGCAGCTTGCCAGGGGTCAAATATGACAGAAATGAAGTGTTGCTAATAGTGATTGAAAAGGATTCCTACTGTTTGTGGCCGGTGCTGGTTATTAGAGAGGCCAAATTTGTGGGACAGAAAGCAGCAGGAGACAGTAAACTTTCCCTAAGACTTACTAAACTTTGAGTCACCTCTGCTACCAGTGCCATTCTGTCAGACCTATTTGGAGAAAACTGATATTATAATTACTGATCTCAGCAAGGGCCTAATGTGCAACCTGAGGCACTCCTCTGCTGGCTGTATAATTACAGATGGATGGCCTGGGGAGGCCTCCAGACACTGCCTGCGCCCCCCACCCCTCAAATACACGGGATTAGGTTACCGCTCTATCCAGGCTGCCGAGGACAGGTAAGTGAGCAGCAAAGTCGCTGGCCTGCAATGAGAGAAAATTGTTATTGTCAAAACTGACTGCTCGCTATTAAAGGTTTGAATGTCACCTCAAAAGAGCTCCTTTTCTGACCCTTAAGTGGTGGCGTCTAAAGGGCTGTTTGAAGCAGGATTCATACCCCTCTCAGGCAGCAAATATTGATGGCTGAGAACATTCTTGTTTTGTTTTATTGTTTCCTCCACCCCTTCCCCACCCTACTGTTTCTGCACCTGCTGGATTAAACTTTCACATAAAATCAGTTTTGGCTGGATATAATTTAACTTTATCCTCTACAGTCTCTTTTATACATTGTAAACACATTCCTTTAAACCCTAGGCACAGCTTATTATCAACAAGTTCAGTGCTGAGAATGTTTGTCCACCAAAAGAAGATAAACCACTGATTTTAAAAAGAGAAATGGGACCTTATTCAAATAGACTGTAACAAGGAAGGTGCACTAGAAAGCAGCAACATAAAAACCGAACACAGACTGAGGCCCTGGTGCTGTAAACCCTATATACATGCTGACTTAAAGCAAGCGAGTGGTCCTTTTGCAGAAGGCTGTATATATCTGCCTAAAATTAAGTGTGGACAGAAACGCTGCGCAGGATCAGGCCTGGAGGACCAAGCCTGTGACAGATTGGTCACCTTTGTGGGGTGCTGAGCAGGCTGCTGTCCTATTGATTTCTATAGCAATAGAGGGGGCTTAGCACCTCAGAGCATCAAATTTCCAAGCCTGGAAGAGACCTGGGCTCTGGAATGGATTAAAGTCACATATGATGTATTTGGAAAGGCCTCAATTCAGTCTCAGCACTCAGTAACAGCAACCACCATTTATTCTGGTTACTACAATTCATTTGGACAGTGTTTACAATATCGTCCCCTTCCTCCATTATTAGACAAACAACTTTGATAGGTAGCCTTTATTTTTTACAGCATTTCAGAGCAGAATAAACGCACAGCCCAAGTTATTTATGGAGTGAGCTTTCTGTATGAGGTGCCTTTGCCAAGGAAGTGTGAATTCACATAGTGCACACGCTGTGTATGTTCAACCAGACAACAGTGACCCAGCAGTCAGCGAGGAAGGGGAGAAAGGAAAAACACATGCAAGACACCATCTTTCACATGTCATGTCATCAGAAAATCCTCCCCGTAAACTTTAGGAACTATGTGCCAAATAGTGTTTTACTGACTCAGAAATGTGATCAGAACTGGTATACAGGGCTTTTCCCATTGGGCAGAGTAGCAAGAGAAAAACCTGATGCTTCATTTCCCTGTTTGTGCTTATTCCTTAGGGAATGTCATGTCAGTTGTTTGGGACAGTGTGGCTGGCCATGAGTACTCCAGACAGTTACAGAAAGGCAGCCTCACTTGAAAGACCTTTTCTAAAACTTTAGGATAATTTTTTTTTTTTTAATTAAAGGAGTAGAGATTCAGAGGAAAGGAGAAAGAAGAAGATAAACAGGGTTTTTTTTCACATGATTTTGACATCTATTACTGCAAAAAAAACTTTTCTGCAGGCAGAGGACCTCATTCAAAACTAAAGAATTGACAAATTCTGATTTCCTGTTATATCCAGCAGCTAAAGTACAGGCTCTATCACTCTGCGTTTCTTTAATTTCTGATTCTTCATCCCACCAATAATGTGGGATTATACAGCAAAGCTGTGCGGACATCACCAAAGGAGCATTGGGTCATGGTCTCAGAAGCTTATGGAACAGTTTAACAGTCACAGTAAGTTTAACTGTATGCATATTTATAAACATTAGCCATGGACTTGTTGTATTTCCTGATTTCCACTAAAACACACACAAAAATGCCCATACAAGCAGCTCTTGCTGCCTCATCCACTAATTAGACTTCCAGTTACAAATGCTGGGGCCACCGCTGAAAAATCCACCCCAGCACACCCCTAGCCCCCTACATATACAAATAATGAATTAACTCAGCGCGTCAATAAATCAAAAAGGCTAAACAGCTTGTCAGAAAAGAAAAAAAAAAGTCAAATAAATAGCTTCGATTGCAAGCTCAGATGCCTTTGCCTTTTGGAATGAATGCAGTTCAAATGTTTACTGTATGTTCAAGACAGAAAGTTGATTTGAGGTCAGAAAAGTGAAGAAAAACCTCAAAGGCTTCTCTGTGACAAAGACTACAACATATTATTGTCCTGCTCTGAGGACAGGTTTTCCAATATGACTAGGAAGTTTTGAAAAACCTTCTTCTGGCTTCCATAAAATATTGTGCTCTTAAACTCAGATGAACCAAAAACTGCCCTCTGCATTATTAAAGAGCAGCCAGTCCTCCCATTTCTTGCAAAGCACTTTTGGAAACCATCCCCTCCATCTAGACAAGATCAAAACCGGTGTTGCTTGTCGCTGTAATGTAGAGTTAAATAATAATGGCAATTTCACATGTCATGTTATAGGAATGATTGATATAAATAAATCTGGGGTTGTTTGATAAGAAATATACAAACACATCCCTTCTCTTTCAGAAAAGTTCATACGAGCCAAAGCCAAGCCTCTAATGTTTTTTATCAGATCATTCCTCATTTTGAATATTTTCCCACGACTTAATGCATTTTTTAATAAAAAGATAAAGTCTTTTTATAGGATAGACTTCTCCTTGTACAGTTAATACTGGAGCAATCTCAGGTCTTTTTTCAAAATATTTGAAACCAGACTTGCTGCATTAACAAATATGAAATAGAGCAACAGTAAAAGACTCTCAATGTCTCTTCTCTTAAATTATTCTCACTTATAGCACAGCAGCACCTAAGAGCCTTCCACACAACTCCTTGCGCTAGACTCTCCGCATAGAGCTGCATAGGAAGATGCTGTCTGAAAGACTTCAGACGCAGAAACTCTGATCTTCCAGTGACCTGTACACTGAGATCCTATGTCTCCAGCTCTGCAGGGACGAGGCTTTTCCACCTCAGAGATGAAGAAGACTGGCAGGAATCACTGTCTGTTTTATCTGGATATCAAAACTGCCTGGAGTAGCAACACTCGATGCTAAGAAACCTTTTGGTCAAGGCATAATGCCTGCTGTTTCAGGCTATGATGCCATCCTCACCTCTAGATGATTAGAGCGAGACTAACCTTCAAACAGTGGCAATTATCCTGCTGTGGCTTGATCTTCCCACTGAACCGGGTACTGCCAAATTCAGCAGACAGACAAATCGGCACAGAAGACCCTTTCAAAACTTATCACCTTTTGTGAATACAGATAATTTTCAAAGTACTCCCTCCAAACTGAAACATAGTACTTTTCCTTAAGTATTTCTCTTTGAACCTGATTCTCCTTGCAGCTGGCATGGTTCATAGCATGCTGTTCTCCACGCTTGTTCTTACACAAAATAGAAGCAGTACAAGACATGCAAAGGAGCACACAGTAACTTATGAATGTATCTGCCCCAGGAGTCTAGTTTTACAGCTATCTCAACTGGCCATGGCATTCCCAGCTGTGTGGGAGTCTGAAATCACAAAGATGAGGTGTACTTTCTTAAAATAAACATCAACCTCAACTCCAGAGAAGACTCCTTGGTGTTATTCACTGCAGCTGTAGTTCACTACATGAACATTCCCTCTAGGGAGGGGAGTAACTCTCAGACAGGGTAAAGCTACCTTGGCCAACTTCGTAACAGACCTGGCATAGAGACCTTTTTAGGGGATGGGCCATGTACAGGAGGGACTGTGACCAAAATAAGAACACGCTCCAGGAATTTGCCAGTAGTGTCTCCAGGGAGACAGTTATTGTCCTCATGCAGAAGAAAACCTAGAACTGTTTTGAGATTCCTGCCAGCTTTCCTCCACCACATCAAGTGCCAACAAAGTAGGAGAGGATACAGTTCAAAACCTGCCTTCTGCATCTCATTTGTGCACCTAATGGTTTTGTCCTCATGACCTGGGCAGCTAAGTCTTCTGATCTGACATGGAAGGGGAGGGACTTGTTTACAGAGGGAATTATTTCCTTCTTTACTGACATGAGTTGCCTCAGTGCCGACTTTTTTTATTACTTTTAAATTACAATCAAGTACACCATAATTTGGCCAAGCTTGACATCTGCTTTCACTAGCTCTTAGTATTTGCAAAAGCTCTTCGAGAAATGCAAGGGAACCACTTTGGAAAAGAAAAGCATTCACACCTCAGCATACGTAATTAGAATGCAAAATTTTTAACTCTTTTTTAGGTTTTTCACCCTGTTCAAGCTTCACACCAGGTTTCTTAACATATGTATAGCAGTAAGTTAGGTCTATGAAGCAATGCATCCATCTCGTATCACACAAAGGTACATTTGCTGCTGTGACAATCTAGACCACTTGCCCAAACACACCATCATAGCCCAGTCCCACACATCAGCCAAAATTTGTAGCCTTTAAAAAATCTCTGGGGAAAGACCACAATACAGTACCATGTCCTTAAAATGCAAAGCTGTTGTCAAAGTAAGCCTGTTTTTCTGTACGTAGTTGCCATTCTCTGCTTTTTTCCTAATGCAGGAAGACGTTATTCCCCTAAAAAGAAGGGAAAAGGAATGCCTAGTATTCCTTTTTCCTAGTTGTAGAAGAGAATAACAAAAAGAGGTTAACCATTAACCCAACTGTCACACCTTAGGCAAAACAAGCCAGTGGGATCCAGTAGGTATGCTGATTTACACGTGGCAAAGCGCCAGTCGTTTACTCCTTGCTGCGCTGAGGATTCTGAAGGACCATATTTTCCTTTGGTTTATTTTTTTTTTGTGTCAATATACATGCTGCTATGTGCTCATGGAAAAATTAATGCTGTAGCAACATTGTCCCTTCTGAATGTACAATCAGAAGCACAGTGCAAGAAATTCATGGAAATAACAGGATCCAATCCTTGGAGTATTTTCGAATCAATAGTCCCTTTATTTATATTGTAGCTGCATTCCAATTTATCACTTACAAATATCCTCCGTAATAAATAAGGGAAGGAAATGGAAATATTACAATGAAATTGTAATAATTCAATCCTAGCTCTGCACATAATAAAGTTGCAGAGGGAATCTGTGCTTTTTTGGTTGCCACTAAGCATCAGCAACAACTGATGGTCTTAAGTTAACAAGCTAATATTTCATCCATGGATACCAGAGTGATAATGGCTAAATATGCCAGTCGAGGGAATGAGCACATGTGCAGCTATTTGCCTGACACAACTTCTGCTGTCATGGCCTATTAAAACCAGTTTACATGTGCATGTCGAATTTGATGAATATGTATGTGACCTCTTTCATAGCTATCACTCATTGGACTGTAGCCCTCATGGCAGAAAAAAACAGCACCTCTCATTAAACACAGCTTGAGTTACAGGCATGTTATGTTAATATTCCTTCAGAACTTTAGGGGGTTTTCTTCTCCTTTTAATAAATCTTCAGAATAAAATAATTTAAAAGTATAATTAAAAAAACCCTTTCCTATTTCTCTCCTCTTTCACTTGGTGAGTGTGTTTTGAAATTTTCCTTATCTAGTAGAAGAGACGGTAAACGAGTTTATAGATAACATATTCAACTGACAGTAGCCAAATGTGACTTCTCTTATGTAGGGTCTTGAACAGGATTAGGTATTTCAAAAAAACAAAACAAAACAAACCCCCCACCCCGAACAGAGTAGATTTGTTAGGTAAAAATGGGACTGCCTGTCTTGAAAATCACACTTGACCCAAATCTAAATGGTACTATGTATTATGAGTCTAAACAGATGCCATGAATGTACCCTGTTACCTCGCAGTTATCCCACTTTTTCTGCACCTAGATGGAAGGAGAACTGAAAGTATGAAGTACATTGCTACAGAAAGTGCTTTCACCAAATTTCTTACAGAAATTGTAAAGCCTCAAGAGGCAGAGGAAAGCATCCAAGCTTTTGGTGTTTATGAGAATCCAAATGAACCTCTGAATCTTTTGAGGTTTCTTCATTGCTGTTTAAAAAGCATAAATTATAGAGTATAAGCAAGAATGCAGCCAGATTGTGCAGTCCATATATGGCAAATATTTACTCACATGAGCATTTCCACTCCATCTGTTCTGCAGATAGAGTAAATATTTCACAAACTGACACTTAATTTGGTAATACCAAACCAGAAAAGGCACATCTACATAAGCATTGGTACTTTGCACCATCCACAAAGCAAGCCACAATCTTCTCCCAGTTACATGGGTTTGATACACCAGCAATTGGAAGTAACAAGTAGGTTTGCACCACTAGAGAGAAATTAATGCAGTAATTTTTACAGAGAACATTGCTGTATCCTGACCCCCACAGGCTCACTGTGCTGGGATAAACCCGACACTAAACAGTTCATTTGAATGAATCCCACCTCAGCACATGAACCAAGAGGTGTACGTACCCAGAGAGGTCATTTCTCTTTCATTTGCAACGGGCAATCATTTCTTGTGACTTACTGGGTCCCTGAAATCCAGATAGTTTGGGATTCTTGATTTAGCCACTAAATAAATGGCCAAAATCTGTTTGACTGCTAAAACACAACCCTTGACCGCTAAAACCAAAGCCTTGACCTCAGCAGCGGAATGACATAGTAAGGTGAGAAGAATTCAGTAAGTGACTGAAGCTAGCACTAAAATGATGCATTAGCATTACGCGCTTTCCAGACTGACTACTGCACAAAAGAGAAAGAGATTTCCATCAGAACATTCCACTTTGGGAAAAAAAAGAAAAAGAAAAAAAGTCCACCATGGTAATTTCAACAATATTTTTAAATTTTCTAAAGTAAAGCTTCACAAAGAAGGTCTAATTCCTACTTTATGCCACTAATGTAAAAATATTTATTTTGCCAATATTGAAAACTTTTCATTAAGGTAAAAAGATTTCACTTTGATTATCAGTGTGTTTAATTTAATTTAACATTGATTTTATATTAATTTTATTT
The DNA here is from genome assembly GCA_013401275.1 of Pandion haliaetus. Taxonomy (NCBI): domain Eukaryota; kingdom Metazoa; phylum Chordata; class Aves; order Accipitriformes; family Pandionidae; genus Pandion; species Pandion haliaetus. The sequence goes on along the minus strand of VYZV01025862.1, from coordinate 16,775 downwards.
GAATTCTATTAGTTACTATATTATTTCACAATGTTTAATCAAAAATGAAATATTTCCTTATTCCCACATCAAGTGCTAGGGGTTCTTCTGCAATTTGCATTCTGGAGTATATTTTGAAATGATTACTCTTCTTTTTAAGTCTGTCTGAAAACAAACCTTGAATTCTTAGAATTTCCATTATCTATTTATGCATAAAACTATCTTCTGCAACTGAAAAGTTCCCAAAGACAACAGATTTGAAAGAAAAGAAAATTAAAAGAAAATTTACAAGAAAAATAAAGACAGGAAAAAATCCAAGCCATTTCCATGTTCAAGTTATATGAGATACTGCAAAGTAATCTAGCCCATGAGGGACATTTATATTAGCTGAAATTCCTGCTCAAGAGCTTTGAATGAAGAAAAGGTACCTAATCACCCCCTCACATTTAGCAAACTTGACAATGGAAAGACCTAAAATTTCTCATGAAGGCAGTACTGTTGGTAGAGTTTCAAGATATGGATACAACGTTGCTTATAAAACTTGATTTTTTTCCTCCTTACAGTTTTTTTTAAGGCAGATTTTTCTATAAGAAAAGAGACAGCAGCTCTAGCAATATAGACACATTAATTTCCAGCTTCTTTTCATTAATGCGACAGAAATGTAGATGCTGAGAAAGGAATGATGAGTTTGAACAAACTCTTGCCACATGGATAAGAAACACACTGAGGTAAGGAGGCACCTCTGGCTCTGTTCTGCCATCTCACGATACACACAAATCCCCGCAGCGTTCACCTACCCTTCACTGCAGCAAACAGTGGCTGCTGCTGCTATAAAGCTGCAATAGCTCTATGGCTCAAAACCAGCTCTTCATTTTGTGATTGATCCCAACATGTTCCTTCCCCTGCTGCAAACGAGGTAGTTCCTGTGCTGGGGACACTTATCCATTGGCTAATTCCTGTGCATGGGTCAGAGCATGTGGCATAGGCATCTATGGTATAGACGCTTGCCTTGCTCTCATATTCTCCCATCCCTGCTCTTGGACAGCAGGATTCAACCCCGTCAGCCTGACCCACGTGGCCTCAGGATTGCAGGGCATCCTCCTCCAGGCTGAGCATAAGGATGGTAGAGATGAAGCCCAAATTTCCTGTGTTTTATTTGTTTGGTTTGGTTTTCTTTTAAATAAAGAAAGATGTGGTGTCTCTACACCACATCTGTGCAGCACACAGTTCCCACTGCATCCTTTCCATGACAGGCTTTTCTTAACACATTTCTCACTGGCATACCTGCATTGTCACTCCCTGCAACATGAGCATGTTTTTGCCTCGTCCACCTGACCTAGAAAAACACAATAAAAACTAAAACAAAACAAAAAATCCAGTACTGTCAAAACAGATATTTTACCCCATATAATCCCATGGTTTTCAACTTTCTTAAGGTTTTGGAAAATACTCCTATTGCCCCGAGTGGCAGAGAACATCAGACGAGGTTTGTGTGAAACATCTGTCTTAAGCCACTAGCCCTGCAACGCTGACTTTCATGCACACTCCGTTTCTGAAGGGAAGCCATCAGTAATGCAAAAGCTGAACGAGGCAGTTGGTTGTGCTTTACCACCGTACCAAAAGAGCCTTTGCACCAGCATGTCCATAACAGACCTTAAAACGCTTCTTCATACACAATCCTACAATACTTTTTTGACTTGCACATCCCCTTTTGGAGTATGTCTGAGATGAGAATACTTACATGCTCCAAGTTCAATTAGTGAACGCGAAGCCAGAGAGGCAGGTACGGTGTATGCAAAAATGAACTCTTAAATTCAATTTTTTGCAGGTGCTAGGCATGCAAAAATGACACACAAATTCTTCTAGAAATACAAATGCCGGGAATGTAAGTGACATTGTATAACAGATAATGAAAAAAACCCACAACCTTGACTGATTCAAAGAAAGAACAGAAATAGGTATGACATAACTTACGGATTTTATAAGGAAAAATACTGCCAGGACGCTAGAAATAGATGACAAACTCAAAAAGTATCCACTCTAGCTCACCCCAGGAATTGACATACACAGAGAGCTTTCCACAGTCTGTTTCGAAGGTTAGAAAATGTCCGTATCAAATTACAGGGCACTACACACTTTCCATATCAGCTCTTGCTTAATTAAAGTAATATTGAAATAAAATGTTCCTGTCATATTCCCTTGTGGCCAAAGAGAAGTATAGAAGCATCTATTCTGAGTCTCTGAAATCAGATACACATTTTCCTTTAAGTAGACACTTTCTGTGTACATATCAAGAGAATTTAAACAAAACTAAATTTAATTCAATAAAAATGTTATCATTCTCATGTGGAATAAAACAAGAGTTTAAAAGATCCCCAGGGTATTCTTCTGGTACCCACAGTTATAGCCAAACATGCAATCTCTGCTAATAACTCTTATTTACATATATATTAAACATGTATACCATTAGGAGATAAGTACATATTGGTAGAGCCATGAAGTTTAGTGGTTCCTTCCAACATATATTTCTAAACTACCTTACTTACAATTTAGTAGAAATTCTAGTTAATTTAGAGATTATGAACTAAATAAATATTTCTAGGGGTTCCTGGGAAGTTAAGCCTTTGAAAAAATAGAAAATTGCTAGAGAGGGGTATAGGAGAAAAAAAAAAAAATTCAGCTTTTCAAGGGGCAGAAAAAACCAGGAATGCACTCACTCACCCATTAGGAAAAAGCAAATAAAGAATAAACCCAAAACTTCCAAATATTGTTATACCTTTTCCACCTCCCAAGAAAAAAAATGGAAGAATCTTTATTTGGCCTCAGCCTCTTCCCCACCAGTTGATATGAAACATGAGAAATAATTGAACTGAATTTCATAAACGTGAGCTTTACATTGAAAGTGCTATTAAATTAACACAGGAAGGAGAAGCAAAATTAGAATTTTACAATTAAATATGGTCTGAGCTAAGACTTGAACTTGACAAATGCAGTTACATTCACTGAAAAAGACGAAGTGAAATCTGCTTGATACAAGTACTTTTAAAGGAAAATGCCTGAACAGTCTTTTTAAAAAATCCTTGAACTTTACTTTGGTAGTGCAGATTTCAAAAGGCACTGCTTTCTGCAGGGTTTACTAAGTGCTTTTGGAAATGCAGTCTTAAACAAAGACATTTGGAATTCAAAAAAACTTTCCTCTTAATCCAAGTACTTGCCAGCATCACCATGTGCACTCTGAAAAAAAATGTATAACACACCGTCTAGTGCATAGACATAGGTTATGAACCGCTATGTGAGAAACCAGGAGAAGGCCCGGAGCCTGGCCACGCTCCTGGGACAGTGACATCCTCTGGGGCTTCTGCGCCAGCCGCCCAGCCCTGCGTGGCATCTCGCGTGGGAGCAGGGTGGGAGCTGGGACACTACTCTCCCTCCCTTCACAGGCATGGCTTGGGGTCCCTGAGCCGCCTGCACCCCAGCACCTCTGTGTGGCCCAGCACCGCTCCCAGGATAATCCAAGCTGGCCAGTACAGGCTGAGCAGCGGCATTAGCCACCATGGCCCTCCAGCTGGCTCCATGGTGCCGCAGGCCCCTGCCGCATGGCTGCGTCTTGATGCCGGTGGCTCCCAGTGACTCATTTTCGATGCAAGTAAATTGCTACTTTCAGCCTCAGGAAACGGTGGCTAACTTGCCACGTTGAAGAGCTTGGCGTAACCGGCTCTGCCTTCTCCTTCATGCTAATTCAGAACGCGTTCCCCAAGCTGCACAAATAGTCTGCAGAATTGCTAGGCAACCCTTTGCACATGTTTTGCCAGCATATATATTTGTGCTCTCTCTTTTTAATTCTATTTTCTTTTCATCGGGACAGGACTCTTCCCTTCTGCCCATGTTTCTCCCTGCACCACTTCAAATGAGATTAAGTTTTAGGCAAAGAGGGGAGTCCGTGCTTGCGGCAGGACCATTGTGCATTAAGCGAGTTTATTTTGGTAGCACTGTGCTCTGTCTCTAGTCACTGTCTTTTTACACATAATCAAAACATGAAGATTTATTATAGGGAGCACTAAAAATATGGCTTGAAAAGAACAAAAATAAAACCACAAACTTGCTTTACAGCTGCGGCCTTAGGAATGCAACTGGATTCAGTCTGCAACGGGGAGCGGCAACACTGTCAGGTTTCAAAAGTGACTTATCTGCTCAGGCTCTCAGAAGCAAGCTCTCTGGCTCCTGGCACAGCCCCTAGAAAAAGAAGACTTACAGGATATTTCACAGCAACATGATACACAGGCCACCGCATCTACAGGTCTGTCCCTAGCAGTAGGTCAGCAGTCATCATCTTTGTGTTGCCAGATTTTTCATTGTAAGACTCAAGGCTCCATGTGTATTTCTTGAAAATCGGAAGTCTAGAATCAAGAAACTGTAGAAGAACCTCCCCCACCCCAAAACCCCCTAAGGTTCCATTTTTGTTTCTTCATTTTAAATATATTACAGCCCTGATGGTTGTGGGAAAAAACTACATCTTGAAAAAGGATAGTCCCTAGCTAGATCACACATGAAAAGACAAACTAAGGAAGAAAATGCTATGTGAATTATTCTTGTAAACTAATAAATGAACGCCTTCAAAGCCTGTCTCATGATATTTTGAACAACTGAAACTGGGCAGCATGACTGGGGCCCATCATCACCAAACCTGGTATCACAGACAATAAATAACCCTAAATAACTCCGAGACTATGGGTTCTCTTTTTTTTTGGTGGATAGCTACAAATCTGATATTCAAAGGTCTGAAAAACATTTTTCAAAAACAACTCAGTCAAAGACAACTAGCTGTCTGTCAACTACACTACTTGTACACAACGATCCTGGAAAAGAATTTCCCCAAACGGTAACCTGGTCTGTGATGAGCACTCTAGGCTGACAGTGAGGGCATCCTCTGTTCTGCATTCAAGACTCAGCGAAGACATACAATGCTGGGGATGCACCTCTCATTGTTTCCCTTATTCCTGACATACCTGAGCTCCCTGCTGATCTAAATAAGCCACCTGGAGGCCATCTTAGCCCAAACTGGAAATTTCAGTAAGCTGATCTTAAGGAAGTCAAGCACACACGCTCTTCAGTGGTCAGCAAATGAACTGTACATCTAGATTACACAGTGGAAATCACTGCAACTCTCTTGCCACCTCACAGTTAATCAGCGTAAGCCGCACATCTAATTAATTTATCCCCAACTTCTAGCAACAGGAAGAGCTGAATGAAGCTTGCGGTGACTTTCATATAGTCAGTAAAATGTGCTGGGCTGCTGGAGTGCTCCAGCTTGGATGGTTTTCCTAGGTGAGTCTCTCCTTGTTAGTTTGTTAGAACAGTGGTGATGAAAAATCAAAAAGAGGAAGGAGCTGACACTCCTAAACACATTCTGTGTACAATCATCTGACTATTTAGGAGGCAGATTTTCTTACTGGCTGCAATTTAGACATTTGTGGATCTTGAATAAAAGAGAACAAAGGTTACTATGAAACTTTTAAATTTATGAATGATAACAGAAATCAACTTCCAGAATTTAGATTATTATCTCTATGTATCGTAGTAATCCATTCACATAATGCATGCCTATAAAGTGAGTATAGCGGAAGATGACATGGGTAAAGCAGGGATGCAACACTCTTGGTCAGCATTACACAATAAATCAGGTTTTATCTCCAGTTTCTTTGTCTTGTGCTCTGCAACTGCGCCAAACCATTACACCCTAAAAAAATTTCCATTAAGATAGAAGTTGAAACCAAAGGGAAGCAAGATTCAGAGGTATTTGGAGCTTTTATTCACAGATGTGATAGCCTTATGTTTCAGTGCATTTGTTCCCTTTGACAGATTACATGTGCTCAAAGAGGCAGTCTTCAGATACATAAAACATAAATTTCCATTTTTTAATAACTTTTCCAGGACTTTCAGAAAATCTTGGCCTGGCTTTTTATGGATTCTTCCCAAAGGAGGTAGTAAAATGTTCATGAATTTGGCATAGGGTATTCCAAGTGTCCACACATTCTGCTCATCATATGTAATACCAACACCACCTTTCCTATCTTCAAACTCTGGAGGGAGACATAGGCTCCACAAAACACAGGAGAAAATCCTGACTGGTTTGGATTAGAGGTTTCAGTCCTAATTTGCTTCTTTGATTTGTCATGGCCAGCACAAATATATGCAACTCATTTTATAAGCTGGCCTTCCACATGTAGATAGCACTGCTGACTTCCTTCAGGAGTTATTTAAACTTGCATAGAAGTTATTTGAATGGTGTTTATCCCTGGCCTCTCTCTGATGGGTCTTTAGGTGCAGCCTTAAAACAGGAAGGGAAGCAGCTCCTGTTTCTTGTGGGCATGTGTGCAGAGCAAGATGGCTGAAGGCTCCACATTGTGAGTGAAGGTGCATCTGCTACTTTACTCACTGACCTTTCCACAGGATAGCTGGGCTGTTCAGCCTAACAGCATGNAAAAAAAAAAAAAAAAAAAAATCTGTAATTTCCCTCTCTCCCTCACCAGACACACCGCAGCAGTGGCCCCAGTGTAGTCCCATGCTTCTAAAAGCCTACAACTGAGATAGGCTACATAAGAAATTGCAAGGATCTCTCTCACCTTGTGGAAAGGTTCCAGAACAAGTTGATGGGCTAAGAAATCCTTCTTTTAAAATATGGAGGCCTAGGGTTTGTACACAGGAATGATGTTTTAATGCCTACTTTTTATGTAAGGAGCTAACATCCATGGAAGAGCCAATATATGCCCATGTAACTGTATATCCCCATTTTCACAAAGAGTGAAGGGGGGTGCAAGCAAGGTCCTGGGCATCCAGCCCAAAGGATGCACAATAAATATATCACCAGTTTTATGCTCCACTTGAGATTGTTGAGTTGCCCTACCTACAGGACTAACAATGGGAACTGCCTTCTCAGATATTTTTTTTGTTAACAATAAAAAAGACAGCCTTGCCCTAAAGAATAAGCTAATACTTATAATGAATTTCCATTGAACTCCATCATTGCTGGGATAAAGAATCTGTTAATGCTAAGATAAGGCATGTCTGGAGACAGTCTAGTCCACTGCACCTGCTCAAAGTAGGATCAGCTATAGCAGGTTGCTCAGGACCATGTACAGTCAGGTTTGAAAAGCTCCAGGGATGGAGATGTTACCACCTCAG
>VYZV01025859.1:0-15403 GCA_013401275.1 Pandion haliaetus | reverse complement strand
AACTGTGCCACACAAACCCATAACAAATACTGTTGCACAGGTTAGAACTCTCAAGAAATACTGGGTTTGTGCTGCGTCACTTTTTTTTTTTAATATGAACATAAGTAACACATTTCACAAAAAATAATATTTTAAATGTTGTAAATAAATGTGGAGATGGAAAAGTAAGTGGGGGCAAGAAGCATTGATCTGTACTTTCCTTCTAGAACAAAATAGGTTTAAACACATTTTCCCAATTCTGTTTAAGCAGCATAGCTGGATAATTTTCTATATAATATTTGACAGAAGAATGAATATTTTGTGGTAGTAGTGCTTCATCTGTGTGGTATGTGTCTGCATTGAATGTTAAATTCCCTGGTTTGATGTTCATGCATGTAACTTAATTGACAGTACAGTTCATTGCTATGATATGAAGAGGCAAGGGAGTGATTAAATATTTACCAAAGTCTGCATTTGAATTGAGTTGTGAAGGTGTCTAGAGATTCTTGTTTTATTTTGGCTTACTTAATTTTTAATCTATATTTAGTGGATGTGTAAAAGGAACTAGGGAGCTCCTGCAGTAGTTTGGTAAAAGGAGTCAGGTTAAGCAAGGCTGTCGGTGTTTTTTCCCAAATAACAGTTATCCTGAAGCATATAATTTTACTGGGCTTATGCTGAAGTCCTTTGGTGTGATCGTTACAACTTGGCTTCATTTCAAGCCCTTACAAAACAGTAGTTTGTGGTAGGGGATTACGGACCTGTTTTTTGACTTGGTGTTTTATGCTTTTGATGAATAAAGTGTGTACAAACAAGATGAAACACTCTCATTCCAAAGGTTAATGTGTCTTACTGCTTTTTCATAGCTATGAGTTTGGAGATACTGTATATATGGAAGCAAAGTTCTTTAGGAATTCACCTTACTACTTGGTTTCATATGCAGGCTACTGTCAGTCATGTAGTACTCCCCTTCCAGATCTGAAATTGCATTGAGTTTTTGCTGTTAACTTTGAATGCATATATTGTTACATGTACTACAGCTGGATTCCAGCTGTGGTTGACTAATATGGCTTTTCTACAGCTGGTTCTGGAAGGCAACTGATAGAGAGAAATTAGGTTATAACTTTGTTTTCTGAGATGAAGGAACTCTATGGATATTGCTCACCATTAGAGCAAATTGGTAGTATTCTGTTTTTGTTTTACATTTGCTGTCATAGGAGATACAAATTATGTTTTGAAGGGCAAAATATCAGAAGGGTGAATACACTTGCAGTGAGTGTTCTTTGGTTATAAAAGACCCTGTTCTGCCACCTCTCCCATCACTAATGGGGACTCATGCCATTGTCATTTTTCATTTTAGATTCTATCTCATTCCAGAGATTTTCTTTGCTTCTGTCAGGTAATTGCATGTGCTAACAGCTGTTCTAAATTGCTTTGTTAAATGATTGTTTCTACAGTTGAGTTATCAATCACCAATTTTTTCATTATTCCAGTTTAATACCATCTGACTGCCTTATCAGCCAGCACTTTGATGGAAAACAAAGAAAATGGGGTTTTAGGACAAACTGATTTTTCAGTATATTAGTGTATGGTTTTTTTCATATGATGTTCTCACTGAATTATAGAATAACATTGTATTTTTGGAATACAAAATATAAAAAATAGTTCAATTAAACATTCAGATTTTAAAAAAAATACTCAGTTTTTTTAATACAGCTCATATTTTAATGTGATCCGTAGACTTTTGGGCATAGTCTCAGATTTAGGGCATGTGCATTTTTATGTAGTCACTTTTCAGAAAAGTGGTGCACTTGAAAAATGTTATTTGTGTCTTCTTAAGACTGTGCAACAAAAAAGAAAAGCATGATGTGTAGCAGTGCAAAGTGTGATTTGCTTTTATTTCCTTTTCTGTAATTTATCTTAAATATTACCTGCTGGTAATCTTCATTTTGATAAAATTTCAGAGACAGTCACTTTCACCAGTGTGTCTCTTCCCTTCAATCACTCATCAATCACAAAAAATCCCTGCTGTTTACTTGCCTCAGCGGTCACTTGCAAACTGGTGATGGAGAGGGATATGGGAAAGAGTTAAAGATGGGGAACAGAGTTTGAAGGGTTGAGTATGCCTAAAGGTGGTTAAAGGCAAGAGGAAGGCTCAGCAACCTGAGGTTTCCTGTTTTTCATGTTGTCTGAGCTCACTGGCATAAAAGTGGTGAGGATCCTGGGATATTTAGGAATACAACTGGGGTTTTGAAGATGATAGCAGGTACCCTCTTATCACAACAAATTCTTTATGTAGAAGCATATGAAATAAGATATCTATATGTTTTCTGTAGGAGAGGAGCTTTATTTAGACAATCTTCCTATGCTTCATCAAACTTCAGCTCCTTTCTGGAGAAAGGCTTGTCAGAGGGAGGCTGTTCTTTTCTGCTCCTTCCCTAGCACAGCCAGGAGCTGCTACAACTGCAGTTGGTAGAAGCTAAAATGTAGAATGGAAATAATGAAACACAACATTCAGATAATATTACTAACTTTCACAATCATGTATCCAGCAAAGTAGGCTGTAAATTACACTTATTTGCAAATATTACAGCTTGGGCAGCTTACATTCATCTGCTAAAGTCTAAAAGCAATTCCATTAAAGAGAAGTAAACATGTCTTGAATGATCACATGGTGTGTAGGATGTCCAAAAAGGGCATTGGAGATCCCTTTACAGGGCCATGGTTGAGGATTCTAAAAGAATGGCACTGCAAAATATTAAGCTGTCATTTTGCTGGAGAGAGACCGTTACTGCGTGATTGGATTTGGCTAACTCTTGTCAGTGCTTGATAGAACACAGCAGTGCAAACCGTGACTTCTGTCTGCTTAGATGTTCAGGGCTTCCAGACAGAACTTCAGGATTTTTAAATTGCAATTTACACAACCTGTTCTCAGAGTCTTTTTACTTTTCTAAATAGTGGCCTAATTTTAGCGGCAGTTGCAGGTATCTCACCTGTGTGCCATCCATGAAAAACAATATTCAGAAACTGCAGCTGAGGCTGACTGCTCACTATGGGACCTCTGGCAGGTCACATTTCCATAATTCTGGAAACACGCAAAAAGCAGAAGAAACAGATATATACTTTCAGGTGTACGTGCTCTGTTTGTGTAGCCAGCAGTGCTGGCTTGTGTACCTGTAAGCACCGGGAAACCTAACTTCTGAATGATTTTGATGCTTGTAGGCAGCAATGTCTTTTCTGTAGCTAAGCTGCTTAGGTAGGCATGGAGTTTATGTAGTTGTGGCATCAGGAAAACAATACCAATGTTGATTAAATCTGGAACATGTTAAACTCTTTCTCACAACTAGCTTACAAAATTCAGATTTTCTACATACTGCTATCAGCACATCCCATAAGGCTGTCTTCCAGTCTAACAAGTAGACTTAAACCCAAAGGGGAGGTATTTCAGCTGAATTAAACTTAATGCATGTAAACAAAAGGGAGGAGACAAGAAATATCTCTTCTGCTTCCGTTCAGCTGTTCCTAATATAAATAGTTCTGTGATATATTGCTGCATATTAGATCTGACTGAGAACGCCAAATTTGTTTTTTGCCAAAATTGAAAATGAAATGAAATATGTGTAGTGTCAAAATGGCATTTTTTGCTGAAACATTTCTACTAGCTCTGTTACAGACCTTACTGCTTTCAGACTGGGGAAATGTTCAATTTCATTTTGAGCTAAGGTTTGAAAGATTTGCTTCTTTTTGTTATGTAAGCACAGCAAAGGAAGAGAGCACACACACATAACGCTAGCATCTACCAGATCAGTGTGCAGTTCCTCTGTCATGGTTTAACCCCAGCCAGCAATTAAGCACCACACAGCCCCTTGCTCACTCCCCCCAGTTGGAATGGAGCGGGGAGAATCAGAAGGGTAAAAGTGAGAAAACTCCTGAGTTGAGATAAAGACTGTTTAATAGGGAAAGCAAAAAGCAGCACACTCAAGCAAAGCAAAACAAGGAATTCATTCACCACTTCCCATGGGCAGGCAGGTGTTCAGCCATCTCCAGGAAAGCAGGGCTCCATCACGTGTCATGGTGACTTGGGAAGACAAACACCATCACTCCGAACGTCCCTCCCTTCATCCTTCTTCCCCCAGCTTTATATGCTGAGCGTGACGTCATACGGTCCAGAATACCCCTTTGGTCCGTTGGGGTCAGCTGTCCCAGCTGTGTCCCCTCCTGACTGCTTGTGCACCCCCAGCCTCCTCACTGGTGGGGTGGGGTGAGAAGCAGAAAAGGCCTTGGCTCTGTGTAAGCCACAGCCTCAGTGGTAAGGAAGACATCTTGGCATTATCAACACTGTTTCCAGCACAAATCCAAAACATAGCCCCATACCAGCTACTATGAAGAAAATTAACTCTATCCCAGCCAAAACCAGCATACCCTCAGTAGGACATAAATAGGTTAACTTAGTCCCCTTTTTAAGGTTATAAAGCTCATAGAGTGATTTTTGCTTGTGCTGATGTCCAGAGTTCTATGACTAACATTTCATGGAATTCTGTAGTTAAACCATGTTTAATCTCAGAAGTGGTACAAACAATTTCTGCCTTCTGTTTGAGATAGCACTTTGCCCAAATTATTTGTTAATTGTTACATTTCTTCTTTCATTTATTACTGTCATTTCTCCAAATATCTCAATGACTCCTCCACAGCTAAAGGATCAGCCTATTCTCTTTGTTTACAGCATGTTTCATAAGAATCCTACCAACAGGAGACGAAAAGCCGGTCAACACACGTGCCATTTAAACTGGACAACACACCTCCTGTTCTTGCTTGCTTCCAGCCAATTCTGACAGCTCATCCACTCTTAAAGGGATTTTCTTCCTCTGTGATTAGTCAGTTAAGGTGTAGTAAGAAAATTGTATACATAACCTTTGGAAGAATAATTCTACTTAGTACATTATACCTATCAGAGCATTAATTATCATACAAATATGCTGAAGAATCAGATTTTTCTCTTAAAAAGATGAAAATACCCAGAAAAATACCGTGTAAGAGAAAACTGGTTCAGCCATTTGTGAAGAGCAAAGAATCATATTTCACACCATTACAGATTCCTGTGTTGTGTGTTCTGATTAGTGTAGTTCTTGCAGGTATCAACCAAAAATCTATCGCTAAAGCTCCTTGCTTTTGTATTTAATATAGATTTCTTACTCCTTTAAACCCCTACAAATGTAGCTGTCTGTGGCCAGGCGCTGTGGAGAGTTAAGATTATCCCTGTTGTGGTTACTGCTTTTGCACAGATACTTCCTAAAGGACCTCTTAATTGTCATCGTGTTCCAGCTGGAATCTGCATAAGCACCTACACTGTCTTACTGGTAGCATGTTTGGCCATGGAGGGTTTTAGATCTTGAAAGCCTGTGCCTGTTCACTTGCTATCTATAGTTGAATAAATGACTGTCCTATGAGTTATGTAGTTACTTGTTCTACAGGGCACAGGGAGGAAATTCCCTGAAAATGGTAAATTGCCTGAGGCTGTTTAATGTTTGTTTGGGGGTGGAGGGCAGGCAGAGGAGAAGGGTCGGTTGTTGATTTGTGGGTTGGTTCCTCTTTGACTTGAAACAGACTTTAGGAAAAAAAACAAAACAAAACAAAGAAGTAGTCTTGCTTTAAGAAATACCTAGTGAAGGTGAGGATACCACAATCATTGGTTAGTTATTACCTTCACTGTTAAAAATTTAAACATAACATATTTTCCAAATTTGTTTAACTTTGCTGTCTTGTTACGTTTTTGGCTGATAGATGTCTGCTCTTTATTGATCTTTATGAAATACATAACAGTTCTCTACCACTGCATTTGAAACATTCTAGTTGTATCTTCACCTTCAAAAAGATTGCAGTGGGAACAATATTTTAACTGTTGTATGCTTAGCCTGGAAAAGGAGTCTGTGGAAAGAGGGCCATTGTTACTGTGGACAGTAATCCCTGCCCTACATAACAAATGTAATGCTGAATAGCAAATTGAGTTCAGCTACCTGTGCGTGGCAAGGGAAAAATATGAAACCACAACAAAAAAGTCGTGATCATTGTGAGTGTTTGGTCTGCGACACTACTGCAGTCCACTTACTTTTTCTGTTGTTTCACAATAGTTAGCAAGGAATAAAAATTAAAGCAATTGGTTTGACGCTGTCTGGAGAGGTTTTCTAGAATTACTGGTAGAGAAGGAAAAAATAACTAAAAATGAAAAGTATTACTTGGTTTTACTCTGTACCTTGGATGTGGGTGGAAGGAATTGGAGGAAGAAATTTAATTCTCTTTCTTTCTAACCATGTAATATGAAATGGGTTTGGTTTATTCCTTTTTTTTAATAAATGTGAGCATAATTGAGAATGAGGTTTGTTTTCTGGCTTTCTGTCCTTACCTAGTAGCAGGTTGAAGAGGGTAGTAGTTCTGCTGGAAAGGATCTGGGGCTATGTTGGACAAAAGATAGTACTGTTGCAAAAACCTTAGTCATCACTGCAGGATGTGTAAGGATGAGTACAGCCTGCAAAGCACAAGAAATAATCCTTATGCTATAGTCAGCATTTGCAAGGCCTTGGTTGTGCCCAGTATGGGATTCTGCATTTGAGCAAAAAGGTGGACCAGCTTGAGGTGAAGCAAATGAAATTAATAAAAATTAGCAGAGGCCTAGGAAATTGGTCTCAGCTGAGGATTGGAGGAAATGGGGTTAATACGTCATGCAGTTAAGGAGGAAAAAAATTCAAGCATGATAATAGAGGTTAAAGGTGTAAAAGTCTGCTGTGTAACAGCCTGTTCTCAAAAGCTATGGAAGAAAAGAAGCAATGGTTTTCAACTGTGGGATGGACATAAGGAGGACACTGATGGTGAAGATAAACATTGGAATAGTGGGATGAAGCTGCAGGATCTTTAGGAACAGATCAAAGAAACATCTGTCATGAGTGACAGAGGCACAGTTGAGTCTATCCTGAGGCATGTAAGTTGTATGAGGGTCTTAAAGACACTTGGGATCCTAATTTACAACTTTGATGTAGATTTTATTATTTACCATAAATGGTATTAAGTTACACATTTGGATTAGCTAAACCTTTTGGTTATAAATGGCTGTAGTAAGCAACGAATGAAGTTTCTTATTGGTAGGAAATAGTCCTATTTCTACCCTAGATCTCGTCTCTGTCTTGGTGTTCTTTACCTAGGTTTGCATATGGAAAACAGAACATGCAGGATCTCAATCTCTTTTTGTGCCACTGTCAACTAATTGCATCTCTAGGGATTTACTTGCCTGTTTATCTCCGTGTGAATGCTCCGAGTGGGTCTATACAACTTTGTATGTGAATGAGTCCACTGTATCACCTTCTGTATGTGAGTTAGAGATCGGCCCTTCTCATGTTTTGCTGTTGATTCATTATTCCCCTGGCTGAGGGGCTGGCCAAGAAGACAGAAAACCACTGACCAGATCAGCAAGAGCAAATCTGGCTCAGTGTAAGCTGTTAAATGACTAGAACTTGTTGACTCATTTAACGTCTGCCTGGTTCCCATGGCTGGCATTTCCATCCTCAAATGAAGGTCACTTGAGGAGCATGCAATTATAGTGGCAGGAGTAAATCCACACCTTTCTATCATTTTTTCGGTACTGTTGGAAAAAACAAAGCAGGCAATACATTGATTTTGTAGCATGGAAGTTATTTTGTGCACTGGCAGTGAAACTGTTAAACTCTTTTAAACTCTCTTAAACTTACATCCTACAGAATGTTCTTTATACAGTGAATGTTTTTACTCATGGTATATTAACAATTTTGATTCTGTTTTTCACCTGTTCTCTGTGACGCTTGTTCTCAAATACTTTTACTGGCTGTTCAGAATACTAACTGAGCCGTATAATTGTAACAAGTTCAACAGCTGTGCAATTGCTGTAGAAGGATTGTAGTAGTTTTGAAATGTCACCAGCATGCTAAATCAGTGTTCCTTTTCACTGGCTGCTGGGAAAGTAAATAAAAATCCAGTGATTGGAAAAGGTGGATGTTTTTTTTTTTAATTATACCTTTGCTATACAAATGTTTCCGTTTTAATTCAAATGTTTCATTTATTTTATTCTACTTACTGAACAGAAATACTTTATATTCTATTTTAAATGTTTCAGGTTTTTTTAAAAAACAATGTGACAGTATACACTTATTTCATCAGCACAAGGTGAAATGCCTGGATCTAGTCACTGCTTTTCTCTCATATCTAAAAGTGTGTCAGATACAGAGAGTATCTGATACAGGATAAATTTCTCTATTTCATACAAGAGTTTCCATTGAATTTTTTAACACACAACCCGAAGTTGTAGATTTCAACTACTGAAAGCAATGAAATTTCTGTCTGTTTGTTTGTTTGTTTTTTTACTCGGAAGTCTGTTTCATAGTATATTTCTTGTCATAGCTGTAGCTTGGAGTCCACTGTGAAAGCAGTAATTTGTCTTTACTTTCAGGGAACTGGAAAACTTGAAATATGAATATTTCTGAGGAAATCTCTAATACCAAATGTATTGTGAGAAGTGGGGAAGGGAAGATGCTTGTTTCTGTAATTGTTCCCTTTGCAGACTGATTTAAAAAAATTACTGTGAGCGGAATGAGTTCTACACAGTTAATTGAGACCATATCAATTCATAGTAGTTGACAGTGTTTATTATCAAATTGCTAAAAATATTTCCTGTCCTTTGTGTCCCTGAGATGAGATGATATTCTGATGCATGTCTTTTCACAGGACCTGTTGTTCAGTGTGTGCGCTCTCAATATCGTCTCCACCATTGTCTGTGCTTTGGCAACAGCGATGTGTTGCATGCAGATGGTTTCTTCTGATCTTCTGCAAATGGTGAGTATGTTTCAGTGACAACACAGGATATTGTCCAACGTAGCATATTGTCCTTATCTCTGTATACTCATTTGTACCTACTTTTTGCTTATAAACTTAAGCCTATTTGTGTGTCTTTGTGTAGTGTTAGAATGTGGGTATACGTGGGTGTATTTTTTCATCTGCGTGCATCTATATTGATACAGCATACAGATGTATGCAGTATGAATAGCTGCTGTGTTTAAAATGTTCAGGTACTATATTACAGAGTTATAATCAGGATTTTGCAATTGGGACTGTTATTTTTGTTAACAGGGTTATTAACCAGGTTCAGTTATATATGCACAATAAATTTTCTCTCATTACATGTTTATTATGTTCTGTTTCCACACTATCCAGAGCAATTACTTAGCTTTGAGATACTATTTTTCACTGCTTTTCTGGTATGAGAACTATGGAGTATGAGAACTATGAGTTCAAAACTGGAACTTTTCACAGCCCTGTACCAGTAACAGTGTTTTCAAAGGAAAACAAGTTCAACTTCAGAGTAGCACTTCTGTTTAAAACAAGACGGAAAAGGATCATTAGTCTTCTGCTTAGCCAGCTACATTACAGGATACTGTCTTGTTTTGGTTGGACAAAGACAGCTTTCCTATCCCAGACGAGCACTGTGATTCTCAAGGTTTCAATGACTGTTGAAACAAAAAAGAAAAATTTTAAATTCTTTGTATTTTGCAGGCCAGGTATACTGTTTCTAACCCAGGTCTATTACGGGCGAATCTAGGAAATTTTCCTCTGTTTAATAAGAGAGGGCAAGCGCACAAACCTAATACCAGTCATTTGTAAACCTCTTGTATTTTCAAAGTTTGCATAGATAGAATACTGGCCCAGCAAGTTAGCTGCAAACCATTTACACAACAGGGAAATGTTGTATAACCTGCCATGCAGGTATGTAGTTGATTTATAAATAAATGAATGAAAATACACTAGGTGCCTTGGATATTGATTTGAGTTTAAGTGCATGAATTACAGAGATAAGGCTGTCCTTTCTAGGCAAATGTTCCAGTGACTGGGTTACAAACTTAGAGTATCTTCAATCTGTGATCTGGTGTTTACTTCACATAGTAGCGGATATAATAAGTTAGGCACATATGTCTGCATAATGCCTACAAATGGTACATCAATGCATTTTTTATAAGCTTTTAAACAGTACTGATTTAATAGCTTTGTTTTGGATGTCAAACAGAATTGACAAAAATAATCACAGAATCATAGAATCATTTACGTTGGAAAGACCTTTAAGATCATCGAGTCCAATCGTCAACCATGCCCACTAAACCATGCCCTGAAGTGCCCTGTCTACATGCTTTTTGGATACCTCCAGGGATGGTGGCTCCACCACTTCCCTGGGCAGCCTGTTCCAATGCTTGACAAGCCTTTCAGGAAAGACATTTTTCCTAATATCCAATCTAAACCTCCCCCGCTGCAGCTTGAGGCCATTTCCTCTCGTCCTTTCACTAGTTACTTGATAGAGGAGACCAGCACCCACCTCACTACAACCTCCTTTCAGGTAGTTGCAGAGAGGGATAAGGTCTCCCCTCAGCCTCCTTTTCTCCAGGCTAAACAACCCCAGTTCCCTCAGCCCCTCCTCATAGGACTTGTGCTCCAGGCCCCTCACCAGCTTCGCTGCCCTTCTCTGGACACGCTCCAGCGCCTCAATGTCTATGCTTTCATGTCAGCTGGTGACATGTATTTTAAACGTTAAAGGATTTTTACCATATTGTGGGTATTCTTTCTCTTCATACACTTCCCCCCTGCATGATATTTGCTGCAAGAATGCCCGTTGACTAAAGATCTTTTTCACCTTGCAATGATGACAGAGAGATGAAGTGATCATCAAACCTGGAAAGATCTGTCTGTCTAGTGTAACAATAGTAGCAGTGATCCAGAAGTGTAACCATATATATTCTAGGAATCTTAACCTACACTTAATTTTATGGTATTTAGCAGTGTAAGGGAATAAAAATGTACGGATGACAACGAACCAAGAATGATAATAAAGTGCTTCTGACAGGCATGTGCAAGAAGCAGTAATCTCAGTAGGAAATCAAATACCTTAAAAGCACATAATTTTTCTCTTTGCCACTTCATTCTTTACTTCTTCCCTAAAATTCTTTCCTTACCACCTGGCAATGCTGCCTGTCAATGTCTTTTTGCTTCCTATGCTTTGTGCTTCCAGTTTTCTGCCTTCCTGCTTAGTTGTCCATTCTCCCACCCTTTCAGCTCCGTTGACTAATCTTTTCTTCCCTCTCTGCAGAAGAAGGGAATTATATCTTTCTTTCTCTTCAACCCCAGTCTTTGCTTGTTTATTCTTAAGTTTTTTCCTTTCTTTTTTCAGGTTGCTGAGCCAGATTCCTACCATGCCTAAGTGAGCATAACTTCCCAGGGGCTACGCTGACTTAGACCAGCTGAACTCTGACCTAAAGTTTTCTTTTTCTTTCACTATTTTCAGTGTATCGTCCTATGATCTGCAGCTCTCTTTTGCTCTACTGCACCCAGAAATGTGATCACTTCCTTTTTTCTTGTTTGTTAATGCTTGATTTGTGCTTTTTCCTTTTACTTTTCACCGAGGTATGCATCTTCTCTTAGCAGGGTTATACCATGCTGGAAGTTTAAGATAGCAGCAGCAAGAGATACCACCCCTCTTAGATGAAACAGTTTTAATACTTGTGCTGATTCTTTTACTCTGTTCTTACAGTATTCAAGAGCTACGTAAGCTCTCCTGTAGGAAGAGGAGACATAAAAATATAATTCCTAGCCAGCAAAAGCATTATGCAGTAGGGAACATCCTCCTTGGACATCATTAGGTCATCAGTTTTGTGATTCATGTGCTGTCTTAGTGTTCATGTCTCAGAAATTAATCGGTTAGAATGGTGTGCAAATTTCAAATAATTCCAAGTTTTCTTCTGGCATGTTCTATGTGCTTCAGGATTTATTGCCTAGCAACATAGAGCAGGTATATAGTACAGTCTCAAGAAAATCTGCAACAGTGCTCCATGAGTATCTGCTGTCTTGCTCACTTTTGCATACAGTAAGTACCTGATTCATACAAGCAGACTGATGGTATTTTATTGGAAACTGCTACCTTCTGATGTACTGATCTTTTAGTAAAAATGCCCTGGAAAATATAAACACAAGCTGTCTGGTAGTAAGTGCAGATTAAATTTTCCAATTAATTTGAAGGAGGTTTTTTGGGTTAAAAATAATCCCACCAAACAAACATTTGGTTTCAAGCATTAAGGAAAAAATACTGCAAAAAATTGCGAAGTATTTTTATTGTATTATATTTTAGTTTCCTTTAGTTTTTAATTTTGTACTGTCATACGGGACACAAAAGCATATTTTCCTAGGTCGTTCCTTCTTTGAGTTGAGTGTTTCAGAAAGTACCCCAAATTTTTCAACTCACTTTAACCTTTCTTACCCTGTTAAGTATACACAGTTGCTCAGGGGAAAAAAAAATCTACCAATTGTACTAAAGCTACAAGCGTAAGTGATACCATAGTTAAAGATTGAAATTGCTTTTGCTGTGTTTTCACTACTTTAGACAGTTTAAGGCTGCACTCCATTACAGGGCTTCCCAGAATTGTTCTTTCTGTGTACACACCCCTCCAGCAGATAAATGTGAATCAAATCAGATTATTTCAAGGTTCTGTAATGTGAAGAAACATCTCTTAATAACCAAGCTGTCACTTCCATGATATTTTATTCGTTACCTAAGGCAGTTTCAGTTTGCATCTTGTCTGATGAATGGCTACTGCAAAAATTCACGCTGTTTTCTTCAAAAGGTAGCTGCCTGAATTAAATAAAGAAATTAAAGAAATTATGCCCATTGTGGCCAAGCTAAAGCACAAAGTACACCTGTTCCACGAAGCACACCTGTTCTAGTCCTTCTTCCACTCCAAATATGTTTATACAGTACTTATCCAAGAAGTACTGGCACTGATATCAAGTCAGTGTATTCTGATTTTTTCACCCTTGCTGTTAGTAACTGTTCTTCATGTTGTGATACCCAAAACTGTTATTTTGTAAAGGAAATAAGGTTATGATAACACATGCAAGCTGTAACATTTAACTACTGTTTTCATCAGCCATCTTGATAATTCAGCATGTCATTAACTTAATAGGCTTTAGTTAATATTTCTACTCAAACACCTCAAATAAAGCACCTCTGTATGAGGGTAATACCTTGCTGTCATTGTTTAACCCCTTACCCCAGTGCAATAGTAATAAAAAACCCCCTTCAGAATGAAGCTTCACATTAAATGAGAATTGATCTTAAGTTGCTACATAATTTTTATTATTTAACCTAATTATATCAAAACCTAAATATTGCATTTTTTGGCACAAAGCTCACTTAAAGGTGCTGTAAAGCCCAGATGACAGTCCTTTTAGAAGTATGCATTGCGAATGATGTACATTCATATAAACATCCTAACTGTAAATATGGTTGGACAAATATTCCCCTCACCCCCACCACAAATAAGAAGGTAAAACAGAAACCTTTGGTGTAGGAAAGTTTTTGACGTTTTTAGAAAATGCACCATTTTCCATTTCACATTTTATTGGCAGAATAAGAATATTTAATATTTAAGACTACTTAAAATATGGTCAGTACTTCAAGAAAGATGTAGTGTCATAGACCAGTCCTTCTGAGACTACAGAGCTAATGGTTTGTGGTGGTTATAGGAACAGCAACTGCAGGAAAACGGAGCAGAAAAAATTGAATCTATGTTTTCCTTATCGAAGCATCTTCTGTGTTGCAGTTTCCCCTTAAAATCAGGCACAAATTAGAAGAGTCAGCCATGATCCTTCTGTTCTTGCAGACAATTAGTATCTGCATTTCCCTCCAGGAGATACTGATTCCAGTATTTCAGAAAAGCAAAAAAGCAACCTGTCCAGGAGGAGGATAGTTAATTGAAGATAGAATCATAGACCCCAATATATTGCAAATAGCTTTTCCTATAGATAACGTGCCAATATTTAAGTATATGCAGTTAGAAATTTTTATTTCCCATTCCCAAGAATTAGCAGATTTCTATAAATGGCATACAGAGACTGAAATGAGGATAACGAACCCTGGAGTCTCCAAAGGACTCATTTCAGAGTTACACAGTAAATTTATTAAATGTGATACGGAAGGCAGAGGTAATTACATACAGATACGGGAAATACTCTAGATAAGAAGATTCCCTTAGAGCACTAGTCATGTACGGATGTATAGCAATTACTGATTTAGGTACGTCATAGTTGCTAAGCAGTGAATCCCAGCACTGTCCTTTACATGGAGTCAGTAGTTCTGATCAGCTGCAGAATATGTAGAATAGAGGATGTCTTTCTTGATGTTTAGCGGGGATGTCCCATACCTGGAAATACCGATGAAGAGCTCTTAGTCTCACAGATCTCATGTAGAAGGACTTACCACATTGTATAACACTGGGTAACTCTTTCGTTAGAGAGTTATATTTACAGTGCTTATCTGCTGTTTCTTCAGTTCCTTAATTGAGACTTCTCTGTCAGCTTTAACTTCAATATACTCCAAATATTGAGAACATAAATAATAAACTGCAGCCATTCTGGTCACTTCAGTGACCAGCTTCCAGGTGACCTCTCAGTGAAGAGCTGGAAATCTGGTCTGACAGTAAAAAAAGAAAGTGAATTTTACAGTCTTATTCATATCTATCTAATGGTCACCTTGAAAAGCTAAAAACCGAGAGGAGAGTTCTGTTATTCTACAAAGCACTGCTGTCTTCACTGGGAAGTGACAGAACATGCGTCTTGCTACAGGTTCTAAGCTTGCTGAGAAGGTTACTGGTGTCCAGCCCTACATCCCTGGCTGTGTGGAGTTTTCGGTACTATGGCACACAGACCCTTGAGCATACCTGCATTTTCAGAAAACTTCTACCTCTTCTGCTGCCGCTGGAAGTGGTCTGCTTCCAACATTTGTGTTTCTAATTCTCTGCTTGCTAACAACTTGCTACTGATGCCATGGCTAACTTCTGTATTGAATTCAGGTCCAAGAAGTGGGGGCAAAACCACAGCACTGTACAGCTTTCTTGTTTACCCTGCTGCAGACGAATAGCATGTTTTATTCTTCCCTCACAACTGCAAACCAAATAACAAATCAAGTAGTTGTCAGTATGAAATAAAGATTAGGGCTGTTTAAATCAGGCTGTGTAACTCAGTCAAAGTTAGGCATGCCCAATTAAAACACACACAAATCTGTGCACGACGTGTGCACTATGTTGCACATCCATTTTGGCACATGCACCAATCTATTTATAATGCCTATTAGGTATCAGACACGTTCCACAGACTAAAGTAAGGCCATTTTTAGTCTAAGGATGAGAAAGAACCTTCATGTGTATAGTAGTTTGAATGCCAAGCTTCAACCATAAGGTTGGCTATTTCCTAAAAAAAGCACAAATTCTAGATCTGTATTTCATTGCCTGTTGGATTTCTGGAAGATCCCAGCATCCAAGAGCTCCAGGGGGTCAACAGAAACAGTTGAGTATTTGGGATTTCCAGAGCCAAGGGA
>VYZV01025858.1:57747-97041 GCA_013401275.1 Pandion haliaetus | reverse complement strand
GTCGGCAGCCGCTCCCCCTGAGTGAGGGGCCCTCTGGGCAGGGCCCAGATGGCTGCCGGCGCCCCTGGCGAGGCCAGGAGCTGTCGCTGGCGGGCCGCTGCAGTCCCAGGACTGCGAGTCGTGGCTTGGGAGAGAGCAGCGATGCTTTGCTCTCGCCTGTGCCATTTGCGTGCCCTCAGCTGCCGCACACGGGGCTGGGACAGTGTTTCAGGAGTCACATGGGTGATGGCAGCGGAAGGTTTAAAATTGGCAAAGGCAAGCTGCAGCAGAGACCTAGTGCCTGCAGTTGATGGGGTCTGGCCCTGGTTCAGGCATTAGGTCCCCGTGGCCTTGTGTAAATCACTTTGTCTGTTTCAAAGGGTGAGGGGTGTTCAGCAATGTGAAGCTGAGAAGAGCAGTATCGCAGTTTAGGAAAACAGATACTCGCCATACTACCCACCCGCTCCCACCCCCCCAAAAAAGCGTTTTGGCATCAAGAAGGAACACAGTTCTTCTCTGATACCCACTGTCACATGTGGAAGTATAGGAGGTCCCTCTCCAGTCACCAGGGGGGTGGAAGGGACAACATTCCATGTCATGTTATGTGCTGTTGAGATCCAAGCTGATCCTAGGGAATTGTTGATTTCTATTGCCAGATCATGTCCAAGACCTGTTCATACAACTCCCTCCATGGTGCCTTAATGCATGCCACTGGCCATGGGGAACTGTGGATGGACTGGGACACCACTTCCAAATTTTCCCAGTATGGCTGGAGGCGCACCACCAATGAAAATGATTACTCAGCAAAAAGCCTTATGGGGAACTGGAATG
This sequence comes from Pandion haliaetus, assembly GCA_013401275.1. NCBI lineage: Eukaryota > Metazoa > Chordata > Aves > Accipitriformes > Pandionidae > Pandion > Pandion haliaetus. Next base: position 96,231 of record VYZV01025858.1, on the reverse strand, counting down.
AAGAGCAATGTGATATCCCAGAGAATTGTGCAGCCCAAGCCACCTCCTTCCCAGGTATGTCCTTGTGCTTTTCCTTATGGTGGATATAGCAAATCTCAGTTGAGATGATCACTTAATTTGTCATGCACACAGGTCATTATCTTTTCCATCCCCAGCTACAAATGCATCAGAGGTAAGCCTTCCATGAGTAGCTTCCTTTCCTGCAGCCCTGCTCCTAGTCTTTCCTACTGTTTTTTAAAAATGCAGAAAGGCAACAGTCAGCACCTTTTTCTCTATGAGTGTCCTACAACAGTTCCTCTGCAGCAGTAAAGATGTGAGGAATGCTTTTTTGTGTAAACTCAGTCTTACTCCTTCTAATAGTGGCCCCAGTCCAGCTCTCTTTCCTTTGCTGTTCAGATGGTGAATCACAAGTCATCACCGAAGCTTTGTGATCTTAGGTTAGACTGACTTGAAAGTAGTGGTGCAATTGCAGATACTTTGGTCTTTCTGTAAGATAAAAAATGTTAAAGTTTTTTACTTACACTTAGCCATGCTAAATGTGAGTTTTTCAGTATACTCGCTGCTTTGAAACAACATACTCTTCAGATTACAACAAGGGAAAGCATCAGAGAATAAAAAGTATGTGCAACAGAACTGAAACATAGTCTGTTGGACCTGTAGTGTAGCAAAAGAGGAGCTTCTGAATGACATTTGTGCTTAGAGATGACAGAATTGTTTTCTGTCATTTTCTCATTGTTGGGTTGTGCTACTGTGCCACCACAGAACAGGTATTTCGAGTCCTTCAGGGAGTGGTATTTGCACTTCCAGTGCTCTTGTCTAGCTAACCTCATCACATTATCCCGAATGAGCTTTCACTCAAAATTCCCATTTCCCTCAGTTGCACTTTCTGGATATATTCTTGCTATTTTGCACTTACTTCCTCAAGGGGTTTTGTGTTTATTCTTTTAGGATTTGAACAAGAACTTCATTGGTTTCCGGGCCACCACCCTGAGTTGGAACCTCCTTCATTTAACCCAACTGCTCAGTCCTGCTACACAATAGACTACAGGCCTCCATATGCAGCATTTTCTTTGCTTGTGTCCAACACTCAGAGAAGGAACAAGAAGGACTCAAGAAAAGTAAGAGATGGAAAGAATCTGCACACTATGCCTTCAGAAAAACAGGAGGCTTTTCTGCTAGCAGTGCTACAAGGATATCCCTCAAGCAAAAAGGTCTGTCACACCTTAAAGCCAAATGTAGCATCATGTGAAAAATGTTCTTCCTGCTTTCTAAGCTGTATTGTTTGTAACCTATGTGTGTTTCTGTCATTTATTTTGTGTGCAGAGGTGACTGCAAGTCACCAGTCACCTTGCGCCTTGTCAGTCAAGCCTAACGAACACCTTAACTGGAAGAGCTTATTAGAGCCAGCCAATAGGAAACACTAGACCTTGGCAACTAGGTGGGATTTGGGGTATTTGATAATGACCCCACATCACTGAGTGCTTGTTTTCTTTTTCTCACGTAAAGCCATGGAAGAAGGATGTCCTCACAGTTCATTTGAGATTTAAGCTGATCCATTCTAATGTAATTTTTGTCTTAGCAGTTATAAGGAACATAGAAAATAGGTCATAACTGAGTCTGATGATCTGTGCGACAGACCTACTGCATTCTGTCCTTTTTGGAGATGAATTTTAGAAATTCAATTCCAGTAATACAGACTTTCCTTTATGCTCATATCCCTTTGAAGAGAGGTGCTAAGCAGATGATGACACCTGCAGAGGACTTAGTAGTGTTTTGTACCACTCAACAATGTTAGTATAAATCAGATTAATACTGTAGATGTCAGATCCTGTTCATTGTTTGAAGGGCACTGGACAGCACAGTTTCAAAGTGATGTGATTTGCACCATGAGAGCAGGACATTTTTGTCCTCTCTGGATCTATCTGTGTTTACTGCAGCTATGCAGTTTTCATCTGCAACTGCTCTGAATTGGTTGCAGCACTTGAACGCTTCTCCATAATATGAGTCATAACATCAAACATGAGATTTAAGATACAGTTGTCTTCCATTCAGTTGTTATCTAATATCCACACTTCGAACGGGTTTCGATTTTCATGAAGTTGTTTTACCAGTCTAATCTCCACCGGAGAAACTTTTCTGTTGCTTGTGAAACACCCTGAAATCCTCTGGCAACATTGAAGGAAAAGGCTCATGCAATTAGAGTACGTGAAGTGAAACTAGGGAAGTGTTTCTGAACACCAAGACCAGCTCTTCTGGACACACCTGCCACTGTGCAAGCAAGAATGATGCCAGGTATGTTTCCCTGCACAGCAACCTTACACAGCTTTCTTGACCCAACACTTTCCCTGTCCTCAGTGCTCAAAACAAAAAAATACAAACTGCTTATTCATGTTTTATTTGTTAGTAAACTTACTCAGCATAAATAATAAGAGTAGCCATTCAGTATAGCTGGCTTCTGGTGAAAAGTGCTCTTGAATGGCCACCCAAGGTGACTTTAAATAGCAGCCTACTTCCTTTGGGCTCCTGCAATGGCAGGCTTCTCTTCACGGGTGATAGGAATAGAGCGCTCAGGGACGTCACTTTGTTTCCTTGGTGCACTCACAGTCAGGACACCATCCAGAGAGAGCGATGAGGTTATGGTCAGAGGGTCCACATCATCTGGAATCCTGTATTTCCTGTTGAACTCCCTGGCAATAAAGCCATGCTCATCCTTCAAAAGGAGAAGAGAAGGAACAGCCCTGATTAGAAATGTTCACTCAGTTCCACCTAAACCATGGGCCCTTTGCATAAAGTCTGAGATCAGGAAGCTCCAGCTCTCAGAGGAAAACTTTTCAGAAAGTTAAAAGACTTTTTATTATGAGATGCTCTTTTTAAAGAGCCAAGACTAGCCAAAGTGAGACATTGCCCTGCCCAGGGTGCAGATGTCTGCAGGTGCGGTGTTTACAGGAGGACGCTTTATGTTCCAGCTCTTGTGCCAGCCAGAGACTGGCTTGGTTGCACAGTGGTGAGCTGTCATTCCTAAGATGCAGCAGCTAGACCTACATGCAGTGCCAAGCACAACTGTTCCTGAGGGTCTCCAGAGCTCCAGTAATACACAGCTTTCTAGTGAGCTGATCTCTGCTAGAGTGCTTGATTATTTTCTTAGCCAAAAAATCTGCCGAAGCTATGTCAGGATTACAGGCTTCTACCAGCTACAAGTAATGCTGTATTTCCTGACTGACAGATCTGTGCTCCCACAAGCTCTTAGAGCTGACAGTTCCAGTGACATAGCTACTTTATCATGCGTATCGCTTCCTTCTGGCAAGGAGGCAGGGGTGGGGGTGGGAGGGAGATGGGGACTGGCAAACCCTGTTACATACAGCTTTGGATATAGCTTCTGACTTCTGTCTGCCCACTTGCCACACAAGTCTCCAGAGCCAGCAAGTAGTGGGATGACTGACAGCGGAACACAACCTTTAAGGATTACAAACTGATAGATGGGCCTTTTTCAGGAAGAGGTAGCCTCATGGTAACAGGACAAGGCAATGCATTGATTCATTATGTGGTTTAATTATTACAGTTCGTTGTTAGCTTATTGAATGCCTCGCTGCATTCCTGGCCTCTTCCCAGAAAGAGGGAGGCCCAGAAATGCCCAATTCAAAGATGATTTTCCAGTTCAGTTCACAGTTCATGTAACATCAGCAATAAATCTCCACCCTGTTGCTGCCCAGTCTGGGATCAGCTGGGGGGCGGGGTGGGGAGGGTTGCACAGAGCATCTTCCTTTAGGATTGGTTGATAAAAAACTTTAGAAGTATTTGAGATGAGCACAGGAGAGGATTGTTTTGCAGTCTCCTTGTTTAACCATAGGTTAGGAAGTTCACACTGACTCTATCAGTTGCATAGTTAAAGTGGAAGTACCTGGCGCTCCTCGTGTTTCCCGTGAATTTCTATCATGTCCCCAAGCACCTTCACTTTTAGCTCCTCAGGGGAGAAATGCTTCACATCAAGATTTACAGAAAATTTGTCCTTCTCCAGTCGCATCTGCAAAACAAGGAAGTGACTTCAGAAAAGAGCAGGTGAAGGTTTCAGCTTAAAAAGGCTCTCAGAATATAGCTGTTCAAGACTCAAGCTGGTATCTACATATGCACTGTCTGACCTTCACTCAATCCTGGGATTCTGATCTGGGTGGCTTTGTCCCTTGCTGGCCTGTTACATTAACGCCCATCACTATATCTAAAATGTCAATGCTTTCTCTTGATCACGTGACATAAATGTTTTTCTTGGGAGCGAGGAAGGGATTTTCTTAATCTGAATTTGTTAAAACTGACTCTTTAGTTGGCATACAGGCTTTGCATCCAATCCTTTTTACAGAATGTCTGAAGGTTTCCAGTTTCTGTGACTGAATTTTGCATAGTCTCTCAAGCAAAAGAAACCCTGACTCTGCAGCTGACCGCAGCTCATCTGTAGGCTCGCAGGCTTTACCCCTGCATTGTCATTCCTTAGTAACCAAAATAATGTGTCACTGGTGAACAGTACTGCCTCACTGCTCACGTCTGTTACCTGAGCAGCAGGACTTCTGCTGAAACTCTGAGTCACCTGCTGCTAATCTCACCTCCTTCCATTCCATTTTGCGCTTTATCGCTTCTAATAAATACTGCTTTTTTGCTGCTTCCTGAGGTTGAATTTGCACTTTCTGCCTGTCTTGGACACGTTGTGTCACTTCGCTATATGAGCTGACTGTCTCTGCCTTCCTGCTGCATTTGTGGTCAGGGAGCATGGAAGCTGGGATGTGGAGGCAGCCTCTGTGCCTCTGTGCCAGCTCTAGGCTTATTGGTTTCCGCAGTTTGACCTGGAAGTCTTAAGTGCTTCCTCCTCCTTCTAGATTATTTGCGAAGATTTCTCCACTGTGATAGTCAGATGTTATCTGTGGTGCTTATTATGGCTGCTTCAGGGGACGGCGAGATCCAGGTCACTAAATCAAGGGAAACATTATGCAAAGATTAAAAAAATACTTTCCTCTCTTTTCTTTTTCTTCTCTCTTTTAAGCTCCTTTGGCTTAGAATAGCTCTACAAGTTACTTGTAAATAAGACAGTTGGCTTGCAGAACAGGCAAGGTTGTTTGAACTGCGTGCCTCTTGTCTCAGCCCCCGAAGCAAGCAGACGGCTGTTTCATGCTCCTTTGGGTCCTGTATCTTACTTAAAATGCTGCCCTTCTCAGCAGCGATTCTTTGAAATAGGCCCCTTTTTCCTCAGCAACCATGAGGTCCCACACTGCCTGACATGAGGATCACACTACTCCTGCCCACTACCGCTGTGCTGTTTGCTTCTCAGGAGGGAGTGGGATTGAAAGTTTTGCACAGCAGGCAGTGAAATTAGGCTTCCTCCTTTCTTCCGTCAGCTCTTACACTCATTTGCTGCACACACTCAGCTCAGTTTGCCTCTATTCCCAACACTATGGCAATAGTTGCTGTCAGTCACAAATGCTTAGCAGAGTGTGCAGAGGTTCTTGCCTAACGCAGAGGAGCAGAGGCACAAACACAGCACCCTTTTCCCCAGCCTTTTCCTAATAACCACCTACAAGCAGCTTCCAAGCTCTCAGCTCTCATGGGTCTCCAGCTCCAGACCCATCAGGATGTGCACACAGCAATAACAAAAAGCAGTTAAGAAGGGAAGATTACCTCAGAGAGTCCTGCCTCTAGCCAACTGGGCATCCGAAGAATGGGGGATCTCATCAGGAAGGGACTGAAGCTGGGGGAAGCAGGGAGCAGCTCTGACTCCTGCAGGTGCTCTCCAAAAATCTGGTCAAAGATACGACTCGGTGCCAACCAAGATAACAGGGGTCTGCGGATCAGGGGGTTATGAATGGTGATATCCATTGGAGTGCGCTGGAGGAGCCTGGCAAACAACTGTGCTGCAGTGCTGTGCCGGGAGCGTGGGACAGCTTTATACCCGTGCAGCTGGCCTGGCCTCCCCCCCCCTGCCCTGAGGCCTCTTGAACAGTGGTGTCAGGGATTTTATTGTCCCAGTCCTGGACTGGTCCCTTCAGCGGTGCCCAGTAGCTGTCTGGGGGATTTGAACACACTGCTGAGGAGGAGGGGGAAGGGGAGAAGAAGAAAAGGAGCCTAGTGGGGCAGCAAGAAGCCAAACTGCCCAGCCGCCCGCCCCGCTCCCCACGTGCTGTTTATCTGCAGAGTCCCAGGCAGGCTTGGCAGATGTTCCCAGCTGCTTTGGATGCCAGCAGAATCAATGCAGCTCCTATCTTTGGCTTACAGGGAAAATGACAAGGGGCCATTGTTCCCACTGTCAGCACTGAGACTTCAGCTCCCCACATCACCCACCAGTCTAGGAAGAGCTCTGCCTTTCTTTAAGGCAAAGGAAGCCACAGGTCTGCTTTAGTTAGAGGGCAGGAAAGATCCCAGGAAGTCTTTGCTGAGATACGCCGGCAGTGCGGCTCTCTGCAGCCCAGTAAGCCTCGCTGCCTTAGTGCATGCCCACTGGTATGTGTGCGAATGAAGGATGGCTTTCTCCACGGTGCTTCAGCCCAACACCTCTCATCTTTTGCCCACTACAGAAACTACTTTGCTGGAGAAAGCAGAAGAGCTCGACACTCTGTGACCTCAGAGTACTCCAGAGGGCTGTGACTAGAGATAAACTGGGCATGCCAACAGCATCCATGGTGCTACACTGAGACATGCTTTCTCAGGGGTGCAAGCTACCTCTGTCTCCCTGTGCCCCTGCAGTAATCTGATTTCTTATAATTATGCTCCTAACACGTCTTAATTCACACGTTTATTTTAATTACTGCCTCGCCTGTGAACCTAAATTATGGGAGTGGGTTCAGCCTAGCAACTGTCCTTAAAGGGCAAGAGTTAGTCTCCGCCTCTGAGAGCTCGCAACTTAAATACAATTACTGGCTCAGAGGCACATCATTCTTACTGCTAGCACCACCAGTCCTTTGGAAAAAGGTCTGACCCTCTTTATCTCAGCTTGCCTGCAGGAATAGGGAGCAGGAGTTGCTCTGTGCAACAACTCGGGCCATAAATACCTTCTCCAATTCCCCATTACATCAACAGCAGTGCACCTGCTCTCTCATACTGCAGGGACATGGACTCAAGGAAATCTCTGGTTTCAGGGTATAAGGAGCTTAATTGGGCATGACTCCCCTCTCTGCTCCCCCTGCCCCCCCCCCCCCCCCCCCCCCGTTCAATAAAACTGAATCTATACCAGCTTCAGATCCCTGGTTAACTCATGATCTCTGGCGCAAGCATTTCTCGGGGGTCTCATTACCTTCTGCCAAAGCCCTGGCCAGGGAACAGTCTGGACAGCCAGCTTGCAGCAGCACAATTTGGGATGTGGAGGTGTCAGCAGTGGGATCTGGATCCTGTCTAGCCCTGCTTAACTACCTGCAGCACTTCACCACTCATAGGAGCAAAAGGCTTGAGCCATCCACTCAGCTTCTGGGAGAATCAAGCTCCTTTGTGTAGGGCACAGGAGGGGCTGATTTGGGCTCTAAGCTCCCAGTGGGCTGATGGGTGTGACAGTGACTTCACGTGACTTTGCACAACCTGATCAAGCACCAGCCAGCATTAGCTATTGCCCCGTCCCCATGGCGGGGTTCAGGGCCAACAGGACCAGTGTCAGAGACCCTTTGAACCTGCTTACAATGAGCCTCCTTGCTGGCCCTTGCCTTTGGGAGCACCACAGGCAGCAGAGTCCGAGGTCTGTCCTGCTTTCTCCTACTTCAGCCTCCCTCAGCTCACCTCTGTGCATCCCTGCTGTACTTGGCTACCCATTTGCCTCCTGCACCCCCTGCTCAAGGAAGGGATCTCAGAGGCTGGGAGGAGGTGTGGGATTTTCCCGAGCCGTCCCTGACTGCAGGCACTGCCTGCACTCCCTGCTGGAATGCAGCGAGAAGCTTCCCTCGTCACCCTGGCGAGGCATCCTGGGGCCTGTGCATGTGGCTATTTTGGTCCATCTTTTTATCACACACTCCTCCCTGTGGAATTCACCCAATTAAAACCTTGCAATCTGGAGCCTTCACTCTCAGAGGCAGTGAGTGCTTGGAAGGTCCCCTTCCCGGACACGCCATGGCTGCACGGACTGTCCCCCACGCCTACCCCATGAGTTCGGAGTACGAGTTTGCCAACCCTAGCAAGATCTACGACCAGAACTTTGGAGAAGGTAAGAAAGGAGATGGGAACCCTTGGCACCTTTCTCTCCTCTGGTGCAGGGGGGCTGTTGGAGTCCGCCTGGAGGGACTGAGCTCTAAAGCAGGCTAGGGAAGCTGGAGCCAAGGAATTTTGAGTGTAAGAACCCAGGTCAAATCAGCGGGGAATAGCCAGGGTCTCTCTCTTCAGGTCCACTTTCTCCATCCATGCCTACTGCTCTCTCTCCTGTCCCTCCCTCATGCCCCCAGCGGTCTGGCATTCATGCATATGCTGTGCAAACATGGAGCAAAATGCTCCGGGGCAGGGGGAGATTTTGCAGCCGGAGGCTGTAGAGAAAAGCTGAGCTGGGGTGTTCAGCACAAAGCCAGGCAGTGGCTGGCAGAGGGGAAGGAATGTGGGCAGCAGCAGAACCATTCAGCACCAGCACAACAGGATGAAAAGGCAAAAAGCTCCAAGGAAAGCCCCCTGGACAATGGCACACAAAAGGCCTTTAGTTCTTCAGGGCAGTTTCTTCACCATCAGCATTTTCCGTGCCCATCCCTGGCTGTGGGCTTTGCACTGCAGAGCACCCAGTGCACCTACCAGTCCCTCCCTGTCCACCCAGCAGACATGCCAAAGCTGGATGCCAGCCCTTGGCTTGCTGGCAGCTGCTGGCTGTGTGGTGAGAGGCAGTGGCTGGCAGGCATCTGGCTCTGTGTGTGTTTTAGAGACACAAAGGTAGGAATTGCAAGAGACTCCGTCCTTATTGTGCTGATGTGATGGCAAAACCAAGGTGTTTGCCAGGTCCCAGCCTCCTCCTGTCACCCTCACCTACCTGCTGCCAACCATCCTTCTCCAACTCCTTTGCCTGCAAACCCCACACTTCTCACTGAGTCTCATTTTCAGGTGTGTCCCCATGTGAGATTTTAGCCCCTGCCCTGTACCACGGCTACTACATCAGGCCTCGGATCAATAAGCAGCTGGATCGAGGCACCTCTGAGATCAGCCTCAATGAGCACAAATTCCAGGTGTTCCTGGATGTCTGTCACTTCCTGCCGGATGAGCTCACTGTCCGCACCGTAGACAACCTGCTGGAGGTGATGGGGCAGCACCCACAGAAAGCTGACCGCCATGGCTTCATCTCCCGAGAGTTCACCAGAACCTACATCCTCCCTCTGGATGTCGACCCATTGCTGGTGAGAGCCACATTGTCCCACGATGGCATCTTAAGCATTGTGGCTCCCCGGACGGGGAAGGAGGTGAAGGCCAGAGTCAACGAGGTGAAGATAACCCAACAGGAGCAGCCAGTGGGGAAAGAAGAACAGTCTGAGGAAGCAAAAGGGAAGGAAGAGTCCTAAAGGCCCCAGATCTGGGCCTGCGCAGGGAAGGTGGGGGGGACAGGGGTGGGGAATCCACGGTGCCAGACCCCGATTTCTCACCATCAGTATTTAGCAGGGCTGTGAGGCAGCCCTGTATATGCCAGACTTCTGCTTCTTAAGGCTGATGGCTGGAAAAAGGGACTTGGTACTGAAAAAAGAGGGAGACTAAAGTGTTAGTTTGAGAGATGGTAATGCAAGTTTTCTCCCAGGTCAAGTGCTCATTGATCACCATGCAGGGTGCTCTTCACTCACCCCAAATGGCAAGGGTCACTCTCACCCTAAACTGTGAAGCTGTGTCACAGTGGACTGTTAAACAGCTACTGTGGTCTAGTCCAGAAGGGTACTGGGAAGAGGGAAGAGATAACCCCAGTGCCTCACTTCTGAGCTGGTGGCTGACCTTTGTGGAGGTGGAAGGCACTTGTTGATCTGTAAAAGTGCCTGCAGCTCTCAGGAGGAAAGAGGAATAAATCTGCCTCTGATTTTCTCTTGTTTGCCTTGGATTCATGTTGCTTCTGGCCAAGCTGCTCTGCAGCAGGAAGGATGGACAGTGCATTAGCTTCTCCAGATGTTCACACTGAGCCCATCTGTGGAAATGGCATCAGTGGGGACTTGGAGGGACTCTTGTCCATGGGGCAGCCGGGGGACCTCTGTGATTGGCCTTCCTGGCCCAGGTGCAGCTGGAGTTGCTTGCTGTTGTAGGGAGCCCACAGTGGGCAGCAGCCTCGAGGAGAAAAGATGTAGAGTGATGGGCTCTTGGAGGCTCACTGTGCATTTCCAGACCCGCAGCTGGAGTTAGCCCAAGTAAACAAATGCCAAGCCATGGCCTCTGCTTGCTTCAGCCCTCTAGTTTATGGGACATAAGGCTTGCTCACACACAGACCTTCTCAGCCCCTGTGAGGAGAGTGAACTTCAAAATGCTGAAGGGAAAGGCTCTACTCAGATCCCAAGTGCCTTGCTGTCATCCCAGCGCTCTGTAGAGTCACAGAGGGGCTGAATTTTGCCTCTTTTGCAGACACTGCAACGCTACCAGCTACATGAGAAATTTCTCTGTAGTCTTGTGATGTTGGGCCAGGGATCATGTGTGCTGCTGTCGGTGGCAGCTGCTGCCTCGGATGGCCCTGAGGGCTCAGCAGGTGCCAGTTGCAATCCTTGCCTTGTCAGAGCCAATTAAAGCAGCCAAAATGCTGTGTCACTGGCCAAATATAGGGGGCCCTGGCATGCCTCAGTGCAGTCCTCCCACAGAGGAGAGAGGAGTTCCAGGGTCCCTGTGGACAGAGCTTCTCCCTCTCCCTGCTGGGATGTGACCTGCAGGCTTCTGAACTCTGCCTCCATGAATACATAGGGCCAGAAATGCCCTGCTCAGGAGTCTACCCCATGCAGCATATCTTCTCAGTTGCTGAAACACTGGTATAAAGCTGCTCTTTCACCCTTGCCAGGCAAAGTGGGATCCAGACTGGAGTGAACCACTGTGCAGCTATTTTCTACTTCTCAGGGCCCCTGCCAGCAATGAGGACCAGAGTTAAATTAAGAGCAGTCCTGCCTGCCAGCCTCATGAGAGAAAGTGGGAGGATGGCTAAGCCTCCATCCCCCCCGGTGCAGTTCAGATACCCATACTCACAGTCTGTACTGCTGAGGGATGCCCTTACTCATGCAGTAGGACCAGATATGATGCTGCCAGTTAAGTATTTCAGACACTGTCAAAATAAAAATCACATTTACAACAGGCTTTGTCTAAGTCATTAATAACAATTCCAGAGATAATCCTGGGCTAGTGACTTTCAATCACCTGAAGCAGCTGCTTGTAAGGGCAGGAATAGCCCAGTCCTTAACTGCTCCCCTGTATATAAGCCTCTCTCTGCTCCTCAGTGTATGACACACCAGCCTCATGCACTGCACCAGATACATACTGCATCCCATTCACAGCAGCACCCACCCGTGTCCCGAGTCCCAGGAAGGCTGAGTTCCCAAGCCCATATCCCTGTGGTGAGGGCAGAGACCTGTATCTGTGTATGGGCTCAGGCATGGCCATAAATTTCTTAGTCCCCTGCCATAAAAGGGGTCCTCAAACCCACAGCCACTTCAGAGCAGCAACTATAAAAGGCTTTTCTTTGATCTGGCATCTTCTGTGCTGGTAAGAAGGATCGATGGTCCCTTCGCTCAGTGCAGGCCTCCTGTCACTAGGATAAACATCTTCACTGGATTGGGGATAGGGAGGATGGCCAACATATGACCTGCAAGCTGGGCAAAGGGTGCCTGGCTGAAGCAGTGCACATACATACACAATTCAGTCATGGCACATGCTAGAGCATGAAATGCCATCTGGCTCTGCTCTGACTGCCACACAAGGGCTGTGGGTTGCTGAACCACTGGGGGCTGAAAACAGCATGTGGCCAGGGCTGGTGCTGTGCAGGGAGCGGGTTCTAAGACAAAAATGCCCAAAACAGTTCAGAGCTCTCTCTCCTTCATTTTTTATAGACAATGCAAGCTTGTTGCGTGCCTGTACCACACCTATCACAGTGTGGTCCCAGTCCCCCGGTGTCTAAGGTACCTTGACACTATCAGCAATAGAAATGCACAGCATTAGTAGTCATTACACAGTCCTTTTCCCCTCTGGCTTCTATTAGCTCTGTCTTTGCTCTCAAACGAGTTCATTCTCTATTGCTGGGCACTTGCAGGCTCATCCTGTGCCAGTTGCACAGCTTGTTACCCAGACGATGTCCCTGAGTGCATGAAGACAGCTGCCCTGAGCAGTGATGCAGTGAGAGGGGCTGGCACTGCCTGGTGTTAGTCACTGGGCTATTCCTCTGCACCCTGGCAGGCTTTGCACAAAATAGCCTGATCGGTTTGCTGAGCAGGAGCACTGGAAGCCATGCTCCCTTTCATCCCCACAGACACAGACTGAGGAGGGAATGCAGAGTGGCAGCCAAATGCTCTCCAGCTCTGCCAATGTTTTTGATGCCTTTCTGTTTCTCTGGTGGAGCTCAAACCAGCAGCTCCAGTATTTGTGAAAGGGGCTGATGGGAACAGGCTCCCAGCCGTTTTTTTTTTTTTTCTTCTCCACAAAGCAACAAAGCCCAAGTTATCCCAGAAATCAAAACAGACACTGGGTCACTAAATCAACAGTGTCTGTGGCAAACCCAGAGACACACAGTCTGCAACTTCCCAAGCAGGGACAGACTCCTGAGACTACCCAGTCTTTGCAGGACCCTGAGAACATGGTCCTGTTGGATGAGGACCGTATCCCATCTGCCTGCACAAATCTGATCCTAAATTCTCCCCGATGTGCTGTGGTGCAGGCTGAGCTGTGCAGCTTCTCCAGCCACATGCTGAGGAGCAGTTCTGGACTTCCAAAGCAGAACCTTTCTCCTCCTGCCACCTTTGGACAGGTACAAGCTTTGCTCTGCACTTGGGCGGATGATAAATGGTGCTGTGAGCCTGGCTGAGAGCATGGCTACAGCTGGAGCAGGGGACTAGGGCTGGTTCCTGAGATAGTCCGCCAGAAGTGTGAATTAACATTTCCCCACTTGTCAGCACATCCCATGAGGCATTCAGGCCTGCACAGTACTGGGGCTGACTGCCAAATCAAAGCTGTGGAGCACAGTTTCTGCCTGAGGACTACATTAATGTGGTACCTTTCAGTATTGAGTATCAGCTCTCTGAAAGCTGCCAAAGATCAGCTACCTGTCGTTCAGTCCAGCAATGACCAACCACAGTCTGAAGGGCTCTCAACAGGGGTAGAGAGGTAAAATGCACATTCATGTTCCTGTTTGATATGCTGAGGGTTGAGCCTAAGAGCTGTATTGCAGGTGCTCAATGATGCAAGGTCCCTCATGGGATTCTGTCATTCTCAAAAGCACAAATCTGTACACTTTCATCTGGGTAGCTTTTAAAAAAATGGATTCTCAGTAATGTCCCTGAGGTTGCACATGCCTTTCTGCCTGCAGCAGAAGCAGCAGCACTAGAGCTCAGCTGAGAGTAGACCTGCAGGCCTGGGGCATCACGTCCCTCCCAAGAAGACACGCTCTCCTTCCCAGACGATGCCAGCCGGCGCCACACATTGTTCTGACATCCTGCTTGAGAGGCAATGGTGAACAGCACTGAGAGCTCCCACCCCGGTGTTTCTCCCTCTGTTCAGGAACATTTGAAGTCCCTCCTCCACCCTCTTTTGCATCACTGCTGGCATCAGCAGGACGGCGCTGGTGGCAGAGAGGGACAGAGGGATTCCGCTGTACGAATCATAGAGCAGCATTTTAGCCCCAGGGCTGAGGCCTGGAGGCACGCTGCTTCCTTGCCCTCTCCGCCCTGGGTAGCAGGAGGTGAGCCCAGGCCCGGGGGCACGGAGAGCCCCGGGCAAGCCGTCCGGTAGATGGCACGCACGGGCCCGGCAAAGGGCCACCGCCGCGGTGGAGAGAAATCCGAGACTGCCAGACACTCCCTTGGAATAGCCGGGGGCCGAGCAGGAACCAGGAAATACAAGCTCTCCCTGCCCAGAAGACGCTTCTGCTTCATGGAGGAAGGAGCGGCATGGGCAATCTCTGCAGCTGCGGGCGACCGCGGTGAGTACGGCATCCGCCAGGCATGGGGATGGCAAGCAAAATGGCGGCCCGCGCGGAGGTTTGCGTGGACTTCGCAAGCTTTGCTTCCTTGTGCCGGGTTTGCCGGGGCTCCTGCCTGGCTCTCAGCCCTGCTCCTTGCCAGCTCACGCAGAAACGGAGAGCGAGCAGGAGCAGGAGCCCCGGGTCGCCGCCGTGCAGGTGCCCGGGGGGGGCGGGAGGCTGGGGCAGTCCCTGCCAGCCAAAGGCGGCGTAGAGGGAGGCGAAGGGGCCCCGTTGCTGCCATCTCTCAGCCCAGAGCCGGGGCACCTCCCGGGGCTGGCGGCTTGGGTTCCCGCGGCCACGCCAGCAGCTGAGAATAGCTCAGTTCTAGGAAGGATCTAGCTGAAATCCCTGTCCTTGCCCCGGTGGTCTCCGGCCAGGTGGACACCGTAAAGTGTCCCCTTGGCATACTGCAGGAGGGGCCCCTGGAGCAGCGGTGGCTCTAAGGGCTCGTGGGGCAGCGACTCCAGCCTGCGCTCGGCTCCTCCAGCCCCTCTCCCTGCCTGCGTCTGTCTGGGCTTTATTTGCGCTTGGGCAATCCTGGCCAGGTTTTTCAGATGTTGTTGCTCTTTCTCCCTGGGAGGGAGGCTGACAGTTTAATCCCTCCTGGCTCGTGTTGTGCCCCCGACCTCCTGCTTACAGAAGAAGGGCACAGCGGAGCATCATTCGGTGCCAAGTGGAAGTATTTTCAGCTCTGAGCGTGGTACAGGGGGGAGACCCGTGAATATCAGATGAAGCTCCGAGGACATTCTCTCCAACACTGCATTTGTTAAAAGTCTTAGAAATTCATCACGCTTTTTAATAATTACAAGAGGCACAGCATCACCTAGTGGCTGAAGCAGAGGAGGTGGTGCAGGACACCGAGGTCCTTCCAGCCTGAGCCCCGAGCTGGAGGACAGAGGAGTTTGGGATTTAGGAACAGGAGCTGGAGGTGGGAGGTGGAAGGCTGGTTCTTGACACGTCCTCCACCAAAAGTCCCATTTTCTACTTCCTCTACCCTGTGGCAGAGGGTAAATGAGGCACCCAGGGCATCAGCTTCGTTACTGCAGCGGACAAGGGCCTGATCACGGAATGCCTGGGGCACAGGCTGGTTCCCTTGAGCAGAGCTGCAGTTGCCAGGCTCACCACTGATGCTGTGTGGCAGGGAGAGCTGCACCACAGCACAGACTGGCAAAGCCAGAGACTCTGGAGTATAAACACCACCATTACAGCATGTGCTGTGGTGGCACTTTCATGTCCAGACAGTGCCAGGCCATGCACAAACACTTCTGCCTCCACAAGGAAGTATAAACCAGAATTTGAAGGTCACTCATCTATGCAGGGCCAAGCAGGAGAGCGGCTTTTGGAGCAACATGGTGGCAGGCTGGCCTCTCTGGGGCAATATCAAATTCTGCTCCCCCAAGGCTACTGGACCAGGACTCCTGTGTCCCGGTTGATTTTCTTCCAGAGGCTGCATGGAAAGTAAGAATATGGGATGGTATTTCTGCTGGTGGTGTCACTACTACCTTCTGGTAGATTCCTGCAGCAGAAGACAAAGCTCTGGCCAAAGACCCTTTTGACCCCAGTACCCCTGCGGAACTCAAGTGCTAACATCTCCTTGCTGTGCAGCAAGGAGAAAGCAGAGCTCTCTCCCCACGAGCATCATCCCTTGTCCTGCACATGGAAACACATGGGTGAAGAAGGGCTCAGGCTTCCAGCCTGTCCCCATGCTGTACAGGCTATTCAAATGGGCTCTGAGCAAGGAGAGAGGAAGGCAAATGGGAATGTGCTGTTGGTAACATGGGCTTGGGAGACAGCTACAGAGGACCACAATCAAGAGCAGGCTGGTGCACTGAAGGCCCACTGCAGAAGTTTGCATGATCCATAGTTTTGCCTTGGTGACAGAAGGGAAAAAAATGGTACTTAATTTTAGTACCGGTGTTTCCAGGCACCTATACTTCTTTTATTTCTGATTTTCTCAGCACACAGCTTTGTCAGCAAAGAGCTGGGCTTCCTAAATAAAGCTGAGACTTACAAAAGGGCTCAGGGGAGGTAGGCACCCACCTTCTCCTGGAACAAAGATCCTTGTCATGATCACTACCAAAGCACGAGCCCTAAGGGATACAGAGCAAAGAGCAAGAGACTGAGGAGGTTCCTGAAGTCTTTAAAGAAAAGCCACTACAGCAAATTTATTCACAGAAGAAAGTTACTGATGAAGGAAAGTTTGCCCTCAGGTCTGGGTACTTTTGCAAATATGGTCCTGCGGAGGGCAGGCCCCAGGTATTCTCACCACTTGGTTTAATACTCGGGGCCTCTGGTGTGGACAGCAAAAGATGCCAAAATTTAGGACCCACTGTGAAGCAGGCTTGTGTAGGGCAGAAATCAGGTTGGCACTGACATGGGGAAAGGGGAAGAAGCAATATAGGAGCAGCAACATGTTTGCTGTCATGGAGAATACAGTGTGCTTCTAGCAGGCTGTGAGTTAGTTACAACATGTTTGACCTGGTTTTGAGAAGAGGAGAGAGGTTTGCCCTGCTCTTGTTTCCCTTGCCACATCCGTTGTAATTAGCACAGATCTGAGGCTGGGAGATGCCGTCTCCTGCCTGGGTGTGATTAGCCCGCAGACAGCCTCAGAATAGCTCCAGCCTACACCCTGGCTGGTAATGCTCTCTCTACAACGGCAGGCAACCAAAACAAGCGAGAGCAGCTTGGAAAGTTGATATTGCAACCTACCTCACAGGAAAGAGGATAGGGACCCTGCTGATTTTGCTTCAAATGGTGCTATTTTAATTACATTGTACCGCTGCCTGAATGCTGTAAAGAAGTAAAGTGCTCTAGCACACAAGCCTTGGCAAGGAGGGCCCTGGAGACCCTGCAAGCTCATAGAGACAGTGGAGGAGGAAGCTGCAAGAGCCAAGTGAGAACCACTGCAAGACAAAGCAGTGCTGCCTTGAGCTAGGCTCCTAACTCCGGGGGGCAGCCCCCCAGATTTTGTCTGTCAGGGACTGGAGGGCCATTGGTGCCTCTGTGGGGCAGCACACAGCAGAGACACGAGAAGCAGTGTTGGATCCTTTTGCACAGGTGCATGGCCACCTTGCCTTCCCCAAAGCTGTCTTTGACTTCCCTGGTCTAGCAAGTATGGTTAATCATTACTGACCATTTTGAAGGTCTCCAAGTTCTTTGCCTGCATTCATGCTTTTTTTGTTTTGCCATTACAGTGCCAAAGGCATTACTACACACACTGTCCTGCTCACTCGCCCACTGAAACTGCCTCTAAAAGCCAGCAAAGACAGAGCTCTGCCTCAGGCATTGCATTGTTCCTGCCTGTGGCAGGACTGTCTGGCAAACGCACGCACTGTGGGACGTACAATGTTACTTGGGAACCATCTGGTAACTCTATAGCCCCATTAAAAGGGCTAGCTGCCCACTTTCAGCTTCTGCCTGTGCTGCAGCAGACACACAGACCCCTGTGAGACCCTCAGCTGCACGCGGTGTTGGTCGGCGGCCAGCACCGGATGGACATGCGTACGCAGGAGAAGCCATACAAGGGCTGGCACCTGCTCTTCTCCAGCCCTCCGAGCACAATGCAACGATAACATTTCCTTCATGCATCTGGCCCAGAATGTGACACGTCTGTGCTCTGCCAGACAGCCTGTGCACCCCTGCCAGCACCAGCCTGCAGGAGCTCAGCTCCTGGCTCTGTTGTTACAGCTGGAATGAATTTGGCTCCTCTTCATTCCATGGCTGGAACATAGTTGTGTTTGGCTTGTCTCTTTGTGGTCACACAGGTACAGCCAAGATCAGGGTTTAGCTTGGCTTATAGTAAGTGCATAGCTTGTTTGGTTTGGTTGTGTTTTAAGTGGAAAACTGAGAACAGGAAAATGGTCTGAAACAGTAAATTAGCACAAGGTCTGTGCACAGCTGCTCCTTGGGCAAGGGGGCCAAAGTGCAGGGTACAGGGCTATCAGAGCATCTGGCCCTAAAAGAAGGGTTTCATGCTAATTGAGATCATGCGCTGCACGCTGCATCTTTGATCATACAGCTGTGGAAATGCAGTTGCCAAACTACAGTGAAATCTGTTCTCATTCACTCTCATGCATATGCATACTGGACAGCCAGGCAGGGCTGAAAGGCAACGAGACTTGGGGGTGCCTGTGGGGTACGGTAGCTGTGTCACAGAAGAAGGAAACACATCCCCACATCTCCCCTTTGGACCTTTTCCCTGCAAGAGTCGCTCAGGTTCTGGCTTGGCTCCATAGCTCTTCTCTAAGACACTTCTTGGGCCTTTCTCATTACTCACAGATGTGGTACCCTGGGGTGGTGCATTTCAGTTTGCATGTTATGAGAGCAGAGGCTGGGGCTTCTCAGGGCTGACATCTCTCTCTGATTTCAGGAATTGGCCTTCACCTTTTAAAAGAAAGAAAGAAAAGCAAGGTAAGGTTTTGTGAAAATTCTTTAGAGGACAAGAAGAGGTAGAGTGACTGAGCTCCTGGTTAGCTGACATCAGTCAGTGCTGACTGTGAATCGGATGCCTGAGGCTGAGGACCCCTCCCATGCTCTTTTGTACCTAATCTTCCTCAAGAGAAGTTTGATAGAAGCAAGAGGCAAGATTTCTTTAAAACTTAAAGCAAAGGGTGTGATGTGCCACGGGACTTGGCAAGGGGGAGGGAAGGGACTTCAGCAGTATCTTTAAAATACCAGAGTCTCACATCAAAACACGTTCTCTCAAGTGGCAGCATAGCAGAAGCTGCACCAAACTCCTGTAAGAGCTGCAAACATCTGTCTGACATCAGTCCCCCAGAATAAAGTGCATTCCCTAAGTAGCCCTGTGGCCTTTGGACCGTGCTGGGCAAAATGTGTTTGCCAGGCAGCAAAAGAAATAACAGAAGTTAAAACTGGATCTGACTTCTCCAAAGGCCTGACAAGGAAGCTCTCTGTGCTGTGTCTGTCCTCCTAGGTTCTGCCAAGAACATTGCGGTCCACACATGTTGTCATCCTGGGAAATCTTATTTTTTCCAAAGAAACAAGCCCAGGCTTTCTTCTTGGAGGCGGGCCTCAGAGACAGCATTAAGGTTGGGGGTGTCAGATGAGTTGGAAATTTGATTTGTGTCCAGTGGGGAGAGCTCATGGACCAGACGCTGCATTTCTGCATTCAAAGATGGAACAATAAACAGTTGTGTTAACCTGATCCACTGGTGTTTCTTTTTCAGGAACTAATGTGAGACATGAGAGCCAACAGCATCAGCCTGGCAGGAAGGTAAACAGTTTCCCAGAGTTGTTTTTCTAACTGTGTATTAAGAAAACAGAGCTGACCACCACTTCCTAGGATAGATGGGTTGGGAGGACATGGGGCAGCTTATTCAGAGCCATGAATTGTCTCATCCTGTATAGGCTTTAATGGCTTGTGGGAACAATGTGCATTGCTGCACAGTGATGCGGGCCCATTTTTTTCCTCTAAAGTGCAGTGGAAGCAGTAGGATGAAATCTCTCTCAGAGCCTGAGGTGTCAGAGGGCTGGATGGTGCTGGGAGCAGTGTGCAGGGTGTCCTCTGCCTGGTCTGGGGAAGGCATGTGTGGCAGCAGCCCTGGGAGCTGACCTTCCAGAACTCTTTCTCCCCAAAGGCTCCCATGTACGAAGATGTCCTGGAGTTTCCTGTCTACGCCACCGTGAGTAAACCCAAGAGTGTGAAGCAGGATGACAGCATTCATTACGCAGACATCCAAGTGTTCACCAAGGTCCGGGAGCGCTCTGCAGCAGAGATGAAGAATTTACAAATGCAGAATGCCACAGAGTATGCCACCCTCAACTTCCCCCGGCCCAGGCTGAAATATGACAGTAAGAATGGGACCCTGGTATAAAAGGCTTGGTGGCCCCCGTCCTCCTTCAGCAGCAAAAGGATTTCACAGACTTAGAGATGCTGTAGATGCAAGCTAACCTCATGGACACATCGAGTCTCCCTGAGAAAGTACAGAGAAGCTTTGTCTTCCCCCCACATTTCTCTTCGGAGGACACAGACATATTTATTCTCACACGATGAGTAGCTTCCTATCTGATTCTGCTGACAAAAAGCACCTCTTCACCTTGGAAGAGTTGCCTCTGAAGCTGGCAACCCATCTCTTCTCAGCAATGTGAGAAGACAGAGCTGCTTCTTGGCTGATGAAGGCTAAAACCACAGCTCAGAGCTTCAGTGAGAAAGTTCCTGCTGTGGCACAGGACCAGCTGAGTGCTGCTCTGCAGATGGATTTGGGAACATGGCATACAGGATTCAAGGGACAAGGGAGATGTTGCCACAGGATTTTATGTTAATGTTAAGAAAATTCTGCAATGTGCAGAATGACATGAGGATGATACTGTGAAGAAATGGCATGAAATGTTTAACAGTATCTACTGCAATGTCTTCCTCCAACATCTGCCACCATAACTGCAAACATGCACTATGTGCATCCCCTTTTGTCAAAAAGCAGTGTTCTATAACTATGCACAGCACACTAAAACCAAGGCCAGAAATGCAGAATTAACTGAGGGGTATAGAACAATTTCCTTCACTGAAGGGCTGTACAGATATGCATCCCTACCCCAACATGCACAGAAGCGAGTAATGAGCTCTTGGCTCTGACTGGAAATGAAATAAGGAAAAAAAGCAATTCAACTGTGAGGCAGCCATTTAAGACCCATGGCCTATATTTAGGGCAGTTATCCAGTCCTTAGAGTACGGCAGCTGTCTGCATGCCTGAGATACTGGGTATGAATCCTGGTCAACTTTAGAGAGGGTTTTGGACTTCTCCATTTTTTATTTTGTACTGTCAGCCTTAGTTATAAAACCCAGTGACAGAAAGCACACACCATGTGGTGTCTTTTGCTAACCCTCCCAGATACACCTTTGAGATTTTTTTATGGATTTAAAATAGTGTTAGTAATGCAGTATAGCAATTGTCCAAAAAGCTTCTGCCACTAGTCTGAATTTGGCAGTTGCAGCATTGGCGGTTGAACAGGGCTCCCAAGCTCAGGCACTGAATCAATGTTTGGCACATTCTGTTCCTAAATAATGGTCTGCATAGCTAAATGCAGATCGTGGGACAACCTGTTTATTGCCAGTGTTTAAAAATGGACATCCTGGTACATTTTATAAACATACATAAGTTTGCATATTATGGCTCAGCTAAATGTAAAAAGCATGAAGGAGTTCCAGCTCATTACAAAAAATAAAGCTGGTATGGGCAGTGTTTGCTAAGATGAAAGTGTTTTGAGGACCAATCCTACAATTTTTCTACCTTTTTGCCCATGCTATCCATTAGACCTCAGCAGGGTTATTGTAAGGCCAGAGTAACGTTTGCAGGAGAAGGCCCCATTTTTATAATGGATACGGAATATTTTTCTACCTGAAAAGGGTTTTTTTGCCCATGCTATCCAGCTGACCTCAGTGGGGCTATTGTAAGGTCTGCAGTAGAAGGCCTTTCATTTGTAACAGGTACAACATTATGTTATTGGAAGGGCTGGTTCTTCTGAGTGCCAAGGATTCCTCTTTCTGCTCCTCCAAGTTCTTTTCTATACTCCAGGCCCAGCATGAAAACCTGTCCTTTGGACTGAGGAGGATTGAATGGGCACAGGATTTACTTACAAGAGTGTGTCAGGGAGTCATGGGACACTAGCACTCAGTTCTGCTGGCCCAGCTGTCAGACAGGCTGGCAGATCTGGTTCATGATAGGCAGCACTTATGCACTGAATCACTGATACAAGAACTAGAAAGGGGCACTGGCTTCAGTTCTAGTCAAGCCCTCTGCATCATAGGAAGAAACTGGACTTTTTTTGAAACATAATTAAGTATGGATTGTAGTTCAGGAGATGGGAGGTTTTCTAGACAACAGCTCATTTTTAAAAACAATTTAATTTAAGTGAAACAGCCCATTATTGCAGTGGAATGCACAGTGTGTGGTACTGAAGTTTTTCCTCACCCAGCAGGAGAGCTGGGGCTGGGGACAGCAAGCTGCGCCAATAAGGTCAAGCTCCTGGGCCCAGTGGTGTAAATTTGCACATCCATCAAGTTTAACCAGTTTTGCTGTGGACATAAGCAGGACTGGGTTTGGCTCAGAGGCACTTGCTTTCACTTAGTCACGTCACTTAGTCCTGTTGATCTGTGGATCAGCCCTTTTGTATTCTGAATGAATGGGAACTACAGTAGAAACTCTCCTTTAATGAGTGCCTCAAAGCCTGGAATGGTAGTTTATCTCCTATTCCCTAAGGAGCTCCAGCTTCCATACCTAGCTAGTACTTGGTGTTGTTTCTGGAAGTACAGCATATCTTAGAGATAATCAAATGCTCTGCATAGGAACAGGAGTAGTACAGTAATTTTGCCTGTTTACCAGGCCTCGACTAGGTAAAATGTGAAAGCCACATGTTCTGCAATAATGATTTTTGTAAAAGACTTGGTTTTGCACTGAATATTAAAAGCTTCCAACAGCGTATCTCCTGTGTTTCCCGAGGTTGTTATGTCTAGGCGTTGAATGAGTGTTCATGTATCAAACGTTCCTTGAACATTAAAGATCTAATTTTTAGTTTTAACTAATAAATCTGCACTTTTGGGGGAGGCCGTTGCCCCCTTGCTGCTCTGGGGGTGCACCCGCGGCGCCGGAGGAGCGCCTGCAGAGCCGGGGCCTGGGGCCCGGCCGGCCGGAGGGTTCCTCCCGCTTCTCCTGAGCGATGCTGGGGGGGGGACGGGGGGACGGACGTGCCGCTGCTGCGGACGACGGCCACGGCGGATGCGGAACGCCGGCTCCCCACGCCCCGAGGCCCGCCCCGGCTGNCCGGGCGCAGGTACGGCCGCAGGGCGGGGGGCCCTGGCGGGGCGGGCCCGGCACCCCACCACGGGGGCCTCGGTTTTCCCCGTGCCACCCCTTCCCCAGGGGTTCCTCGGCCCCCGGGACCGCCCTGCTCCTGGGCATCGCGGTCCGTTCCCGATACCCCAGTCCCCCACTCCGGGCCTGCCGTTCCCCGTAGCCTGGTCTCGCCCAGCCAGGCCTGCTCCTGGGGATCCCCATGCTCCAATCCCCCCGCGCTGACCACGCTTCCGGAGACGCCTGGGGCCACACGGCCCTTAAGGGGCCTCGGATCCTTGCCCCACACCTCATGGCCTCCCTGCTCACTCGCTCTCAGCCCCGCTTTGCAGAGTGGGCCCCAAAATGCCTCCACCCTGAGCGGATGCAGCAACCCACCTTGGCTCTGCCTCCGTGACCCGTCCCGTCCTACCCCTGACCTTTGGTCCCCAGAGATGTACCAGGATAACACAACCAAGACGACAGTGACCGTCTGCCTAAGGGTCACACTACTGCCCACCTTTAAATGATTATTAAACCCAGCGATTCCTACTGTCATTCAGTCTTTCTCAAGGAATCTCGCCATTATCCATTCTGTTAACTCTTCCAAACTCCCCCACCTTTCCTTTCACCAGACTTCACTTCTGAAGGAAGGCTAAGCAAAGAAAATATAGATTACCAGAAAATTCCCAAGTATAAATGTCAGTATGTGGAATTGTTTCCTAAAATTATTTATGAATCTTTGATGTCTGGGCTAAATGCACGGAATCAAGTAATACCCTGAATATTTGACGCTAGGGACCAGTACAGCTTTGGCTGGCATATTTAACTTCTGTTGAATTTGGATTTCCCCTCCACAAATGAGAAAAGATAATTAGATCCTATGTGCAGTGTAAGCCAGTGTAATCAGGAATCTTTTTTACATGTGTTTCAGGGGAATTCAGTCCACCAGACATACTTTACACATGGAAGAAAATACAAAAATGTGTAAATTGCCCTAAGACTGTAGCCCGTAAATGTATTTCCTGCAGGCAATGAAAGAACGTGGCAACTTTCCTCCTTTCTTTTAGTTATATTCAGACCTTTCATTGGCAAGTCTGTTCTCCCACTAAGAAAATTCTTTCCTTTGTATTTAATACACTTGCTTCTCTCCCTCAGGCTTCAAGGGGGAAGGAGTGCTGGTACACTCCCCTTGGCACTGAGCTGAGCTGTGGCATCCAGCATGGGAACTCTGATGGACATGGTGCCCCGATACACATCACAGCCTGCTGCATCCTCTGTGAGTTTCCAGGAGTCCTTGTGTCTGACCCCTGTTCTGGATGCTTGATAGGGAGGCTGGGAGGGGACACTCAGTGACACAAAGGCATTAGTTGCGTTAGGCAGCCTTTGTTTCTGAATCAGCCTCACTTGCTGTTATTTCCCCAACCAAAATTTTCTCTTTCTCGAGAGCTGATGAGAGAAACAGAGAATGTTGATGAAGTGCCTTAAAGTCCTTGGATGGCAGTCTTGAAGGAAAGTTTATGTGTTGGTACGGGTGCTGCTGCTGTGATACAACCACAGTTTCATCACAACAACAGGAAATGGATCAGTAACAGGGCTTTGTCATGCACCTTGCCCGGAATTCAACAGGGACGAGTACAAGGGTTAGGGTTATGCTGAAACTGGCCAGGAGAGGGCAATGTCACCAACCAAACCACCATCCTACTTGTTTTGAAGGTCACTCACACCAGTAACAGCTGATGCAGACATCCTTTTGATATCTTTGCCCCGTGCTCTTCATTTTGGAATCATCTTCAGGGAGAATTATGAAGCAGTAGCTTTAGTGACAGGCTCTTTTGTTTGCTTCTTGCAAAGATAACATTCAAAGGCATCTATTATGATGTTATAAAACTGAAAGAAAAATATGATGCCTGCTACAAGAAGCTTGAAATTTAAGAGTGAAACACAAAGATGGGAGAACTAGCATTTAATTTGTAAAAGGTATTTTCAGCACACACATACACCCGAGATGCATTTGTGTTACCACAATAAACAGAAGAATGGCTCAGCATGCTCTGCCTCTCAGTCTAACCATCAGAAATGGCCTAGTTTCTATTCTCTTATGTTGTCAAAGTGAGGCAGTTCTGTGTCAAAGAAGCCCCATGTAGAAGCAAATCTTTGATGACAAAATCTCTGATGGAAAACATACTGCGAGCAGGCCTGTACCTGAACGTGGCACATATAATGAGACCACTTTGCCTTTTGCTGTGTTGGTGTTCTAGTAGGTAGGAGCTCTGTAACAGGGATATGGGACTGAAAGTAACCACCTGAATTTCAGACTTCAGTCCCAGCTTTTCTTGGTTGATCCAAAAAGGCAGGCAGGGTGGGGCTTCTGGCTTGAATAGTCTCTCCAATCCAAGCCAACTTCCTCACAGTTCTCCCAATATGTTCAGCTGAGATAGTATTTCTGCATTTCTTAGGGATGGCATTACTGTACTATGGGTGACACCTCTGGCTTTAGGTCCTCTTATTTGTGCCAGGAAATAGGGGTATAGGGAGTAGGGGTGAGAGAAATGCTTCCCGGTACTAATAACTACATGGGGTTTTTTTGTCCTTTGCTGTATTTGGTTGGCCTAGGAGAAATTGCCCTTCTCTAGACCACATTTGACTATTTTATCTGGTATACATATATAGATCCATTACTGCGTTTCTGAAAGGAAGTCCAGGACTTTTTGTGTGGTTTATATGCAAAGCCAGCTGCTCAATCCATGTGGCTGACAGCCCCCTCACCATCACGCTGTGTAACATGTCCTGCTATGCAATGGCGTGGGCAGCACACTACGATTGAAGGATGTGTTATATATTTCATATGACTGCTAATCTGTGACTGGGGGTGGTGCCACAGAGAGCTTGTACAGGGACCTTGGAATTGGTTTGAGTTTAGATGATCAAATAGCCGAGTCCCACTTCTGAACAATGCCAGTCTGCATCCCTGACAAACCAGAGATACCTGCCAAGACTTAACATACAAGCTCTACGGACAAACGCAGGTTGCAATGCAAGCAGTGACTTAATGGTAATCTCTAGATCCTGCTGTTGCCCAGATGTGTTGTAGTCCTTAGAGCACAAGTGTTAAAAGTGCTTCATTGTTGCCTATCACTAATGCAACAGGGCACCTATTAAATGCCACTGAGGCGGACCATGATAAACGAACTGGTGTTCTCAATGTATCATCTTATCATGATTTAAACAGTACATTTTACATTTAAATCCTGCTTGTGCTTTGCATTTCTATGCTGTTTGAAGAGATTACCTGTTTATTCTTGCTTTTATTTATTTTTCAATCCTGTAAATTTGGGTTATGTCTCCAGTATAAAGTCTGTGCCTAGGGACTGCCTGCCTTTGGCTTCTCTGCTCCTCAAAGGACAAGGGTGAATATCCAGAGCTTGCAGTGATTATCAGCATAAAATATTTAATCTGCTATCAAATTCATAAAACAAATTATAAAAACAGTCAGAGAACACCTAGCAGCCATCTGCAACCTCTCTGTATATTCAGAGTGCATTTGATTTTACTTCAGTACATCTGGAGTTAATTTTTTTTGTTCCAGAAGTTGAAGTGGTATAGGAAAGGGATGACCTCAGCATCCTTACCTGTTAATATTAGAAGTCTTCTATGAATGTATGTTTACTACGTAGCACTGAAAACCAGATAATAAATATAACTTTTTCTTTGAGATTACTAGTCAAGAATAGCATTATGAAGTCCACAGAAAAGGCTCAGAGTGTGTTTTGTTGTTGTTGGGTTTTGTTTTTTTTTTAAAATTATGTCACTTCCTGTCTGATGGGGAAACCACTTATTCAGCTTTTCTATGCAATTTTATTGAAATTGCAAAGCCATAAGCTACTTGATTGCACCACAAAAAATGGGGGTAAATATTTATTGCTGTCTATTTAATGGCATTTTTAGTCTCAAAAGTAAACTGCATCAAGGTACTAACCACCAGCATTGCCAGCTTACAAGACTTTATGCAAAGCCTTGCAGTCATCTGTTGTTTTGCTTAACAGATGTGAAATTACAATCAATTAAAACATTAAAATCTCAATTCCCACTGGATTGTGAAAAGTAGGGAAGGCAAACATGAATAGATAATTTAAAACATGTCATAGAGGCATGCGGGCTGACTCCTTTTTGAATTACCTGGGGTTGGTTACAGAGGGAAATTACCTGTTGCTTGTCTTTCTGTATTTTAGCTGCACCTCCATATGTGACAGGGTAAAATGGTAAAATTATGCAATTGCTTTTTCCTCCAGATGCTTCAATACTTAGGCAGAAAAACATGGGTTTTTTTTTAAAATGTGTCTCTCACTTAGAAATGCTTGGCCAGATATTTTGAAATCTGAAGGCACCGTCTGATATCACTGGGCAGCACTTGCAGTGTTGCTCTGTGGACTGGCAGCCAGAGCCCCTGGCAGAAGGGGTCTTCATCCATTCTGAGAGATTTTTCTTTTTTTTCTTTTTCTGGGCATTTCCTGTAAGGTGAGATGAAGTCTGAGAGATTGCCTGGAGATATTTGATACTTGTTTCTGGAACAGATGCAGCTATTATTGATTTAGAAAATTTGCTGGGGATCGTATTTAATTCTAGTTTGAAAGTTTTATGTCTTTTTTCTTCTTTTGACCTCATGGCCAGGGCAGCTAGAGCAGGGCTGAGTACTAGCTATGTTGTGGCCTGGTTTGCAGCTTCCTGTCTCTACCAGTTGCTGACAACGCTGCTGTTTCTTCGGGGCTGCAGAACGGCTGCTGAGAGTTCAAGCTGGCAGCTCTTACAGTCTTTCCTTTTGCTTTTCTAGCTAAGCAAGGCATCTGCTGTTTGCTGTTCTGTGACTTTCTCCCTGCCCCCACGCCGTACAGGGCTTGCTGTGTTTGGTGGGTTTGAAAATCTCTTTTCCGCAGGAGGTTTTGTGTGAGTACGACTGCTGGAAATGGGTTTCATATGTTTCCCCAAGTCAGTCCTGGGCCTGCATCTTGTAAGCTGACGCGTTTCTATAGGAACCGTATGACATCTCTCCCGCTACTCCCCCAGCAGCTCCCTCCCGAGCATGCGCAGTGCAAGCCTTGACTTTGGCTCAACTATCAGTGTGCAGTAACAGGCTGCACATATGGGACTATGAATGCGGTTCCTCATGAGCTCCAACTCTTTGTCTTTGGGAGGAGGAGGAAGAGGTCGTGCCCAGAGCTGGAGGCTCTGCCCTGTGTCCTCTGAGACCCTCGCCTGTCAGTGGGCTTGCGGAGAATGCTCGCTTGTTTGGCCAGGGGGAATTTACTGGATATTCTTCAGGAGGGCTTCACGGAGGTAAATGCATGTCCCAAGGCTCACACAGACCTTTCCGGGGCAAGGCAGCGTGCTTTTGTGCAGCATCTCTCAGGAACTGCTATGTGTCCCAGTGCTTTGAGGAAAAGAGGAGAAAAATGAGCAAGATTTCAGGGTGGGATTGCTGCTTACTAAAAGGAGGGCATACCGGGCAGCTCAGCCAGGGGTCTGCAAATCGATAGTTTTTTGAAGGGTTTGTGGCTGTTTTACAGCTGGTATTTTTAGCTTGGAGTTTTTATTCTCTTCGCAGCCCTTTACTGTTGTACCAGTAAATAATGTAAACTGCAGCAAGGTTATGGAGCACAGTTTATTTTATACAACTGACTCCTCTCTTGAGTGTATGAAGTCTCTATGTCTGAAGGCTATTGGAAAGCCTGTAAATCAGCTTTGTGGACACACATTTCTTGGGAGAGGCTGACAAAGCGCGGGCTGGCTGGTTTTTTTTCCCTGTCTTGTTCTGCAGGTTGAATCTCTTGGGGACTGAAATTCATCTTGGTCAGGAAAATATAGTTTTAAAAGTGTTCTTCATGTGCTTATTTTGCTGTTAGGGAGACTAATAAATCATAAAATAAGGAGTGAGAAGTACCAAGAAATTCCAGAGATGGGAATCCTGTAACTGCATGGAGAGTGCAGACTGCTGTCAGCTTCCCTTTTTAGGGTGCACAAAAATTAGTTCCATTGGACTCTATAGACTCAGTACAAAATGCCAGGGCAGCCACTGCCTGGCTGTGTATCGTGCAGACCATGCTGGAGCATGATTTCCTGTCTGTAAGCTGAAAAGGAAGGAAAATTGTGGGGGCTTGTGCTGAAACTAAACAGTGGCTGCTATTTGCTTTCTCACCTGGTGGCAGGGATAGTCTCTTGGTGTGTTTTATTCTTTTCTTAGAGCGCATAGCTTGGTTTTGTTTGTGTTCAGTGTTCCCCATCCTTGCAAAGTTCAGCTCCCACCTGACTGTTCTGCCCCACGCTCTATTCTTCCCAGAAAATGGAACATGCCTCCTGGGCTTAACAGCACCAGTCATCACAGGGAAAACAAAGTGGGTATGAAACTTGAGCCTCACAGCTTCATGCCAGCCACAGGTCTCCTTTGACTGCTCTGTGTAACTGTGTAAATACTCCATCCCCTCCTCCACAGAGTATCTCAGTCTCATTTTTAGCTAGCAAAGGTGTTGGTTTAGCTGAGGGCTACACTTCCTGTGCTTGAGGGCAGCAGATCCTTCTCAGGCATAAGCTAATAGTAACCTGTATATTAATAACAAAATTAATAATGGGAGCAAAGAACATTTTTGCATTCAGTGCTAGCCCCACCCTGACTGTCTGGTTTTACCCACAGACTGCTCAGCTGTGGAAAAAGTCCCTCTCCCACCATAAAAACAGATTCACTCTCATGACTCCCACTTTGGATCTCTCTGCCACATCACACACTTCACGTTACAACAAAAGTAAAATTAAAATGAGTTTTGCAAGTGCAGAACCTATGGTACAGAGAGGTTAAGTGGCTTGCCAAGGACATGCATCATGTTGGCAGACACAGTTGGAAATGAGCAAGAAACCCTGTAATTCTGTGCCTTCTGTTTTAATCCACCAACTGTACTTCCTCCTCTATCTCTTTGTACCTTAGGTGCTTGTTTATAGAAGTCTGTGAATGTGAAAGAGTGTCCCAAGGTGCCTGATCCTAACATAGTGCTGATGTTAGAAGGCTGGAAGTGAGTGGCTACTAAACCTAATGTTTGGGCATAAAAACAGATTCAAGATAAAAAGTCAGACTTAATTTAACAAAAGCAGTGAATTGGGGTATTGCAGGAATTGCCTTGGTGATGCATTGTCTGTTCTTTTGATAGAGCATAATTTCTGGCCAGGTGGCTCTTCTAGTGACTTAAGATACCTTGAAATACAAGGATGTGCTTTCCAAATCTGTGCATTAACATACACAAGTAAATAAGTTGCTAGCAAGCTCCTAGGTGTATGTGCAGAGCTCAGGTGCAACTATACACATGCTTGGGACATAGAGGCCAGGTGTAGTTCCAGTTCTGTAGGGATATTGATTGTGTGTCTCTCATATTGTACCTTTGGTCAATAATCCATGCCTGGAAAGTTACCCAGCACAGCCAAGATGCTACAGAAAAGTTTCTTTTGTTCCTTTGCATCCTTTTCTCTCTCTGTCCATCCTGCTGGCTGAGAGCCACCCCGCCAGCCTCATTATCTGATGAGCGTGGATGGAGAACGCAGCATTGTTGTTCCTTGTGTAGCTAATGCCTGTTCTGCTTCACAGATCATCTGTTTGATGCTTTCTCCATGATGAACATAATCACAGATTGCTAAAGGGGCCCTGTAAATTGCAAGTTCAGGCCAGTGTATTTCCCTTCCCTTTCAAAGTCCCTGGCCAAAATACGTTGTGGGCAGTGTTACCTGCAGACATCTAAAGCAGGATGACTTTTGTTTAATGTTGAAATGCAGCAAACTCCTGTGTGGGCATCACGCAGCTCCTGTCCCTCTCTCATTAATGGACTACCCTGCCTTGAAGGTGTTTCCCTGCTGTTTATTGAGACTTACCCTGCTCTGAGGCAGCTAAATAATTCAGTCCCACAGCTGGATGGTGGCATGGGAATGTATGGCTGCTAAAAGCAGTAGTTTGTAATGCAAGGAAACCATAGGGGGCAGGGTCTCCCCTGTGGTGACTCTGTCCATGTGGCCTCAGCTTGTTCTCTCTCCTTGAGGAAATGCACTTTACTTGAAATACGTGCTCACGCTTCTGTCAGTTCTTTACAACAGATGGGGCGCACAGAAATGTGTCAGAAATGGGCCTGGCAGCTCTAAGACATTAATGTGTCTGTATTTTAACAATAATATACCATCTTTTTTTCAAGTGGGAAGATCATTTCCTCTGGCAATCTTAATTATGTAGTTGCTTGTGTGCAATGAGTCATTTGAAATAGCTATTTTTTCCCTCTGAGATTATGTTGAACAACAGGCCTGGGATTGGCTTCCCTCCAGACAGTGAAATTTTTACAAACCCAAGCAGAGGTTGTTTTGAAATTGGGGTCTCCCAACAGCAGCAAAGTGAAATGCAAGGTTACCACATAAGGCTCTGTCTACATGGGGAAATACCTACATATTTTGCTATGTCGGAACTGCTACTCCCCAGTGGTACGTATGCAGGAAGTGTGCTGTACAGGTAGGGCTCTGTGTTCTCTCCCTAGTAGATTGCTCATTCCCTGCGCCCTCACCAAGTGCTTCATGTAGTATCTTCCCTCGAGTAGTGGATTCTTAGCTGAGTGGCATCTATGGTAGGTATTTCCTGGATTTCCCACACGTACAGTCTCTCTCCCTCACTCTTCAAGGTTTGCTGTGTCTGTGGACTTGCGGTGATTAGATGACTTTGTATCTGTGAGATCTGAATCCTTGCTGTGGTAAATGACCTGGGTTTGATTTTGGTTTGTTTTTCTGGTTGAAGTAATTTTCTGGCAGTATAGATTTGCTACTGTCTTGTTCTGGCAGCTGTTCTGTTCCCCTTGGTGTAATATGCATGATCTGTGATGAAAATGTCTCTGCTACTGCGATCTTAGCAGGAGAAGCTTGCACTCACCCTCTCCTTGCAATGAGTGCTATTTATAGCTAATAGGATTCACTGTGAAGAGAGCTGTGTTGACTCCTGTCTTCCTCATCCAGTTCAGCCCATCAGGACCAGCCCATAACTGAATGCTTCCTGTAGTACTGAATCCCTCAGAGCCCGGGTTTCACTGAATACATGATGCTCTATAGAGATGCTTTCCACATAGTAGGGACAAGTCTCATTTCACATCAGATTTGTTTTGGTATAACTCCACTAGTATTTTACATCCATTCTACACTGTTAAAACTATGGGATGGTCAGGCTTGCTTGTTTAAGGCTTGGCCAGAGTAAGAAAGGCTGGGGTCTGAAGAACCACGTGAACCTTGCCAGGTTGCCTCTCTGGTCTGCAAGAGGCTGGCCAGCTGCTGCATTGTAATTCTGCTAAGCCTCAAGTATGGACATCAGAAAACGCAGCTGGGATTTCCCACACCTGGGTTTACATGGAGATGTACCTTAGCAGACAAATGCTTGCTTTAGCAGGATTTCTTATCAATTTTTTTCTCAAAGCCCTTGTGCCTGGCCAGCAATAGCACTATCAGCAAGGGAAGGATGTATTTGCTGTTATATAGGATTAGGGATTGAGCAGTTAGGATTCAATCTCTGCCTGAGGTTCACTGTATGTCTAAGCCAGGCTGTTACTTGGTTGCAGAGCAGTGGCTGTCCTTCGGCAGGGTGTATTACAGTGCGTTTGCACAGTAACACTCAAAGATTTATTGTTACCAAAGCATTTTACAAGGAACGTAAAAATTAGTACAGCTGCTTTATAGCTAGAAACCGAGGCTCAGAAAGGTAAAGTCGGCTGCCAAATTCACAGCAAGTTATTGGCAGAGTGAGGAACAGAGTCTGTGTCTTAAATGTGCCTTTAGTGCCCTTCATCCTGGACCAGGCAACCTCACTGGGTGTCCCTTCCCCTTTTCTTCCTACAAAAGGTTCTTGCCTGCAAAAAGCACTGTGTGCTCAGTCTCTCCATGAAGCTTCTTTTCCCTGTCCGTATAGGCCTAGTGACTGCATTCTGCTAAATAAGGAACAATGCTCCTTTTCTTTCCTGAAGCATCAGGGAATGTCTCAGTGTCTTGTTTTGACAGACCTTAGACGTTGTTTGGGTGTAGTGGAACCATTTGATAATTAAGGATGAATCATGTGCTCCCAAGTACTGGCCATTTACACTAAAAGATCTCTTCTGGCTCAGCTTTTTGCCTGTATGCTTGTATAGAAACACTGCCTGTGTGAGGAAACAGCCTCAAAATACCAGATTGGGGAAAATGCAGAGGCACTAAAACATTCTTGGAAAAGTGCCAGAAATTATCCCTAAAGCAGCAACCTGACTTCAAATGGCAGTGACATCTTGGGGCATGGATGTCTGACTTGTTTCAAAGGAATACATTCTAGCAAGATTCATTTGACATTAATTTCTATCTGCTAGACTTCTGGAGTAGTTGCTGCCTGCAATGATGTTGAATTTCTTTAAGGAACAGATATAATCAGATTTCTGAACATAAACAGGCTGCACAGAACTGCCACTGTGGATGTGGAAGGTACAGTGAGTAATTCCAGGATTTTTACAAACAGGAGATCGGAGTTAAAGGAGTTATAGGTACAAAACAGATTAATTGCAGGGAGAATGCTTGCATGTGGTGTTTTGAAAGTGACAGGCAAAATTACTGTTTGAAGAAAGCACACTTGGATATCACTCATCTGGCGGATGGGTGGCACAAGTGAGATCACTGTCTGACAGCAAGGATATGTCTTGGCAAAAAAGATCAATAGAAGGAAAAGTTTTCTTGTATTAAAAGGGAAAATGGAATCATCAGGCTTTTGTTCTTCAGAACTCTTTTGTTCTACACAGAGAAAAAGCTGTCAGACATGCATTTCTTGCCATTTGCCCACCTAGGCCCAGTTTCTTGGGAGGAGACTCAAGGTTAGTTACTACTAGGTTGCAACAAACTACTGAGCATAACTGTCTTTCACATGTGAGTGGTGCTGCTCTTCCAAAGAGACTCTAAAGTGCAACACTGAATAAAATACCAGTATATATAGGCTAGGCTCAGGTAAGAATTACTTCATCCTGTACTGAAAGTTGTATGTGTCTGGAATGGAGCATGACAGCTATTGGCTGTGCAACAAGAAGTAAAAATCAAAACAGTAGAAAGAATTTAGGGAGTTTGAATGGAATTGGGTCTTGCTGTTTAACATGTAAGCTCTTCCTGTTAATGGGTAAAGGACTGTGAAAGATGTGGAAAACTTTGCAGTCAAAAATTACGTGTCCTGCTGGATAGCTGGGCACTCTGGAAATTCTTGCTATTGTTTGCATTCAGGCAACATGTGGAACACACCTTCAGCTCTAAAATTCATCCTTCACAGACTTTCCAGCACTTGAGTTGACAAGTCTGCCAGTGAGCTGTTCTCATAGTAGACCAGACACTTGTTCCCCTCCCAGTAACAAGTGGTAGTTTACCCAGGCTGCCACAGGCAGCTGTCATTTCAACCCAGCAGTACTGCCAGGATTTGAGCAAAAACTGCTGCTTTTCTCCCTCTGGAGATGAAGACAGTGTTCTCCCCATCCTGACATTCTGTCAGATGGGCAGAAGCAGTTCCTGTGCGAGATCTGTGTTTAGGAACCTGCGTAGAGAGAGGAGGATTTAATTCTTTATGTTTGTTCTGAACACCCAGGATGACAGGATTGTCTCTAAAGTATTTCTAAAGATCTGGCCAAAGCCTTCTAAAGTTGCAGGCACTTGCTTTCTAAAATCTTTGCACAATCCTGAACAGTCTATGAATGGTGGTCAGACTCACTGGTTTCAAAAATGTTATCTGGACTAAGAGATCAGAAAGCAGAAGACTGGCCTTTATATTCCTGAATCTGGCTGGAGAAACAGATGGCTACTGCTTGAGGTGAATTCACTGAACAGAAGAAACGGTTTATATTAAGATGAGGAAAATGCAACTGAGCGTGCCTAGAACAGCACAGGTTAAGGGCATTGTTGGGCTGCTCCTCCCCAAGGTTTGTGCTGCTTGAGTCTTTGAAATTGACCTTAGAAGTTATAGAAAACATGTGCTAGCTAGGATTTCGTGGAGAGTTCAGGATAATCCTTCTTTCTGGGTCTCAGCAAATCAGTGAAAAATCCTTGTCCAGATATGTTGGGATGTTGGAAATGTCCATGTTTTCACTCAGATGTGGGTGAAGGGTTAAGGAGCTCCTAGTCTTTTGAAGCTCACACACTATTTCTATCTCCTGGTGTACACCAGATTGCATGGGTGCCTCCTTTTCCAAACTGCATTGCTGTACTGAGGCATCCTCTGTGCTTGAGACAGGCTGTTTATAGAAGATTTGGAAAATACGCATCAGACCAAAAGTTATTTTGAATGAAATTACACCTTCTGCTTTAAAGTAAGAGTTTTATGAAAGAGAAGTCCTGTGGGTACATATGGTCTTTCTGGCGTCACTGTGGTCATAATTAGGTGGTTTTCACTGTTGGATGCATCAGGAGCTATCTCAGTACATTAAACAGCCTGAATCACATTTAAGCAGCAATTCTGAAAAAAAAAAATCTGCTGCTGGCTTTGAGAGCAGAGAGGAGCATTTTCTTTGCTTGTGAGTTTTTATTTTCTGCTTCTACAAAGGCCGCCTCAAAAACAACAAAAAAAATCAAACTGGAGGAACACTGGCTGGAAAATTACAGTTCCCATCTAATTAAGGTAATGTCAGAAGGCTTGGAAATCATACAAGGCATTAAACATTACATCCTGATGCAATTAGGCTAGCCTTTGAGCTTTGCTGTTGCAGACATTTGGTTCAGTGCTCTGAAAAGGCAGGACACTAAATGCCTTTCATACTGGGAGCAACCTCATAGCATGAGGGCTGTTGACCTTGTTAGACCTGGTGCTTAGGCAGTGTCCATAGGGTATAAGGGAAAAGCAGAGTAAAGTTTATGAGAAATATTATTCTTCCAGGATGATTCTGTAAATCCGACAATAAGGATAGATACAAATTTATCAAATGAACACAGAAAAGTAATCTCGTCCTAGAAGCAGTGTCATGGGAGTAACATGATAGCAAGGAGGTCAGGCCCTCTTCAGGCATCTGCCTGCTAAGCAATGATTTTGTCCAAGAATGAAGATTTGGCCAACTTCAAAATGAGCAATACCATAATCTCAGAGGAGATGAAAATTAACCTTATACAGTATAATGTAGATGGCACTGATAATAAAGAACAGAGTAGCATATGAAGGCATTGTGATCTACCTATATTTACTGTCAGGCAGACTGGACTGATGGCTGAGAAGGGAGAAACATGAGCCCTAAGCAGCAGGTGGTGAATTGCACTGGTTAAATGAGAATAGCAAGGACACCTACACCTGGCAGGAGATTTGCAGTAGAGTTGCTGCTTTTTCCTCCACCTGTGGAAAGTACTAGATAATGACAGGTAACTGTAATTATCAGTAAGGGATTACAGCAGCTGAGAAAAATGTCCTGACCCTGGAAGGGTGTTTTCCTCCTGTGTATCATTGGCTGTCAATTGAAAGCACAAAGATATATGCTGCTGACCTCCACAGCTGTTTCCCTATCACCAGTAGGTCTGAGGCACTTCTTCAGGGTCTGCACTGAGTAAGCGATCCAAAGTAAAATCCTGCTCTGAGATGTGTTCTGTTTACTGAATTGCTAACCTGTAATTTGCTAGCAGAAGTGCCTGCAAATTGGGAAATTCCTTACAACTGCAGGTGGCCCCTAATACCTTGCTTTAAAAATCTTCTGTCCTGCAAAGTCTTTTAAGACTTCCAGAGTAACTTGGATATAACCCCCCTGCAATGATCTGCCTAGGAGCTGAAGCAATCTGGGCTCCAACTTCTTTCAGGTAAGGGAGCTGCTATTCCCATTGCAAGGTACAGGTAAACCTGGCCTTTTTTTGGAACACAAAGCTGTGTTAACATAAATAGGATTAAGCTTAACTCCACCATAATCCTAATAACGTGTGCTCTGCATAGTAAATCTTAGACTAGGCTGATATGTTTTTGTTCTGAAAATCCTTGTTTTGAAAGAAATACTGGCATAGCAGTAGAGCAGTGTGAGCCCCATCAAGTCTAAGATTTGGCTGAACAGAAGCTCAAACCAAAAAGCAGGGAGAAGCAGAAAACTCCTGAATAGTCAGTGGTTGAAGGGAGGATTATTCAGCTAATTATTCAATGAAGAGCATGAGCTAGATAGAACAATAGCAGTTCCCTCTCTTGATTACTCTTGGATATATAGCTGTCAGCTATACCAGGTTATGAGCTAACAAGGGGAAGCTCCCAGGATTTGTTCAATCCTGTGAAGTTTGGAGGTTCTGTAGGAAGCTGTAGTAGCGTAGTTACAGTATCACAGACATTGGTGTAATAGGTCCCACAGGATCTTTCTCCTCAACTAGAAAGACAAAAGTTAAACAAGAGGAGTGCTAAGAATTTGAGAAGCTGTCAGAGCAGGGGACTTGAGCTGGTTTGGGGGACTACTGGGTCCAGCCTCCTAGGCACAAAGGTTTACTCTGTATCCTTCACTCAGGCTGGGTGTGTTCTCCTGTTTGCTCTGCTTCTGGGGTTAGTGTCTCTATTTAAAAGGCACAAAATGTAATGGCCTACTCTGTTGTCAGGAAGCAGCGTGAAAGCACAGGGGGGACAGCCTTGCAAAACGAAAGGAGGAGTACTTTTGAGATGCCATCCATGTCCTTGTTTGGTCCCAACCTCCTTTCTTTCCTCCTTGGAGTACTGTTGACTAAAAGGAGCTGAGACCTATATGAGACTGGATGGAGCGCATGCATTGTTTGAGCTGGGATGCCTGCGGCCACAAATGCTGGTGGAGCCTGTGTTTTTGGTGTGAGTACATCTGTGGACGAGTGACAAGCACAGGCTAGGGAGTAT
The DNA here is from genome assembly GCA_013401275.1 of Pandion haliaetus. Lineage (NCBI taxonomy): Eukaryota > Metazoa > Chordata > Aves > Accipitriformes > Pandionidae > Pandion > Pandion haliaetus. Next base: position 58,487 of record VYZV01025858.1, on the reverse strand, counting down.
TTTTGTGGGGTGGAATAGGCTATGTAGAGCTGCTGTTCTCATGGCAGAATACATCCTAGTAAATCTCTGTGTCCTCTGTGCTGGAAGATACCTGGAGTACTTTCCAGAATAGATAGCGTGAATTATGTCCATCCAAGTAGCAGATCATATTGCTGTGGTAGTACTTAGGGCTGTTCTGTTGTGAATTGAGATAGCTGTCTTGGGTTTTGAAACAAATGGAATTCTGAGGGAGTGAAACAAGTGTTTTACTTTTTTTAATGGGTCTGATCCATTAAACTGAATCCGTGGCTGTGGATCAAGGCCTTGTGCTTGTGTTGGAAGTGTAGCGCTTTAAGGTATGGCCCACAATGTCCTTGTAACTGCCCAGTTCATGCCACCTGCTGGGGAGGCCACAGAGTGGTGAAGCAAAGCACTTTGACTCACTAGCTTAAAAACTGTTACTGGGATTTCTGCTGAGCAGCTTGGGGGTCTTTGTTCCTTCATGCATTTAACACCACTTTGCCATTTTTTAGGTCACTAAACTTTTATATCTGTTATTTTCTTGGTAAGTTCAGTCACCCGCTCACCTCAGCTGCCAGAAGTGACAGCTTACTCCTTGGGTTTTTTTTTTTTGCTTTGCAGCAATCCAAGTCTCTTGCTAAAGTCATTAGATCTCCTAGGTTTTGGATACAAAATCAGGAAATGCTGATCAGTCCAACTGTCTGAACTTCTGCAGGAAAATCTTATGCTTTAGTGGGGGG
>VYZV01025858.1:44908-57709 GCA_013401275.1 Pandion haliaetus | reverse complement strand
GGGGGGGGGGCGGGGCCAGGAAGCAAAAGCAACCAAACAACAAAGTAAGTCTGCAGTATTACAGCAACTACTGGCATGCAATTACTTTGTAATGGTGGCATCCATATTCCATTGCCTCAAAATCTTTCCTTTAATAATCATTGTTTAAAATGTTACTCCTAAATCCCAGTGCATTTGGGTTTTTTTTCCTAATAACAATGTCAACCTTCTCATGCTTTTAAGAGATAGACTAAAAGTTTGCCAAAAATGCTTTCTTATGAATGCATGAAGAATGTTCAGAGAAAAGAAATAGAAGACAAACTGCTTGGTGAAAGGGTCTATTTTTCCTTTGAGTGAAAACAGAAGTGTCTGAATGGAAGAACCATATAGACTCCTATAAAATTTGCAAATTTTCTGTAGGCTGGAAGGGGCTGTGCCCTTGTGGAATTAGTACAATATAACAGTTTAGAACTTTGTAAAATGATTTGAAAAATGACAACAAGGCAGTAAATACAACTGTAATAAGACTATTTCCCTGAATTACCTAGACTTCGGATGCAGTTGTCATGCTGCAACCCTATTTGGTACATCTTTACTTATGATCTAGGTATTTCTGTAATGATGCTGTATAACTGTAAACAAACCTATTTCTTTTCTCTGGTACTTGTTTGAATAAATTAAAGCTTTATTGAATCTGTGTAATAGAAGGCTTGTGGTCTCTCTGGCATTAGACTATTATGAGGCTGAACCTCAATACCCACATGATCACTTAAAATACAATTGCAAGAGGTGGGGTGCTTTTTGCAGCTGGCAAGAGTTACCACTGCTGTTCNNACCACTGCTGTTCTGAAAAATAAGCACGGGATCATCAACTTGTGCAAGAGAGAGAGAAAGTCAAGGCTTGTTGATTCTCCACAGTGCCCAGCTGCATTAAGTAGAAAATAAAGACCTCTGAAACTGGGCAGGCAAAACTGACATGCATCATTGCCATTACAGCCAAAGAAGAGCACGCAGATCCAATCCATGTGACAGGCCAAGTCTGCTCCAGCAAGCATGCATCAGATCTGCCACTTCTTCTCTCCCCCCCACCCTTCTACTTTCNNNNTTTTTTTCCCCCCAAAAGCCTTCAGGCAGTCCCCAAAGCTCATCTCTGTTCTGCTCTCCGGCTCTCTGCTGAGTGAGTGGAACTGATTGAATACAGGTCCAGTCACCTTTCTGAACCAGCAGACCGAACCACGGTGTGATTAAAGTTGGATTTCCTATGTCAGGATAATTAGGAGTGAAGCTGTGATCAGATTGTGACTTTGATGGGCTGTAAAAGCATAAACTCTGACTGACATTGCTGAGATAATATGGAATGGAGACTTAAAACCTGCTGCATTGGCAGAATAATGGGAAGCTTAGTGAAAAAGGAGGTAATCCCATAAATGGATCAGTTTGTTTACCTTCCACGTACCACACGAGCCCTGCCCAAAGGGATTTCAGTGTTACCAGTGCTCCTACTAGCCATGGAAGTGCTACTGAGAGAGGAAGGGAAAGGGAAAGATCATGCGAGTCTGCTCTTTGCCTTTCAGTCAACTTAATGCTAGATGGGTCTCCACACTCACCAGAAGCCTGAGCTTCAGTTTCCCTGGTCTTCCCCTTTTGGGAACACACGCAGCTCTATGAAGCAGCATCCAGTATGACCTGCTGGAAAGGCAGCGCTGCTTGCTCTCAGGTCTTGCAGGTGTTAGTGCTGTGGCAAGCCAGCTTCCACATGTACAGAAATAGAAATTGGGCGATAAGAAATGCTGACGCAGCTCTATGGAAATGGAGGAAGGGGGCTATACCAGAGGGTGTCTCTTCCCTGTTGCATCAACTGTTACAAATGAGCCATGCTGGGAGTGTTAAGGAGGGAGGCTGTTGTTTCTTCCAGGAAATCTGCCCTGATTGTTTCTTTTGGTAGATGGCATAGTTTAATGGGAAATAACACCGGGTTTCTTGCTTCTGCATTGTGGGTTTTCTACTTTCTTGATACATGGAAGAAAATAGTGTGGATGGCACACTGAATGCTGTGAGTGAACCAATTCTGGCACTGAAAATGAGGGGATGACAGCATTGGTTTGGCACCAACCTAGATTAAAGGTAATGTAAAGCTGTCTTCTCAGCTGTGCTTAGATCATGAGTCCTGTCCTGCCTGCTTGCTCTTCCTGTCCTGGCATGGAGTGAGCTGTACCACTGTGTACAGTGATGTCAGTTAGTGCTCAGCAGGCTTTGGGATGAGAGCATTGGTGTTTGTTTTCAAGGGCAAAAGACAATGAGATCTGTGAAGGTGAGAGAGAAGAGTGAGAGCTGTGTAACTTCCCCCTGAAATGGCAGTGATGTGCAAACCTTTTGTTTTCTATTTTCAGCAACAGCTACAGGCATATGTGGCCTGGGTGAATTCCCAGCTGAAGAAGAAGCCAACAATAAAGCTAGTCCAAGACCTGAGACAAGATCTCAGAGATGGAGTCATTCTTGCTTTGCTCATTGAGATTGTAGGTCAGTAATGCCATATGGCACTATTTTTCATCTTGTAGTTTTAGATCATGTGTAGAAGAGCCTGGCCTTGGCTGTGACATCTGTCAGGCATACTGGCAGATGTTAATGATGGTGTCAGAGCTTGCGGGGGGAGGGGAGGAGGGAGTGACTTTAAAAGAAAAGTCATAATAGAATTGCATTTATGATTTGCTTTCAAGTCATGCTTTAGCAGACAGTTACAACAGATGTGCTAAAAGCTGTCAGGGACCGTATTAACTCCCACAAGGCTGGAATGGAGTTATGAAAGGATTTACCTTGTAGAGGAATGGTGTTGGCGTGTGGCATTTTTGGAAGAATGACCTGCTTGCTGAGATACTCCCTTCTTCCTGGGCTCAGCTTCACTTCCAAATTTTCTACCTCCTCCTGCTGAGCAGCACAGGTAGATGGGGAATGGGGATTGCAGCCAGTTCATTACATGTTGTCTCTGCTGCTCCTTCCTCCTCACACTCTTTCCCTGCTCCAGTGGGGGTCCCACACACAGGAGACAGTCCTCCATGAACTTCTCCAATATGGGTCATTCCCACAGGCTGCTGTTCTTCCTGAACTGCTCTGCATGGGTCCCTTCCATGGGGTGCAGTACTTCAGGAGCAGACTCCAGCGTGGGCTTCTCTCTGTGAGTCCACAGGTCCTGCCAGGAGCCTGCTCCAGTGTGGGGTCTCCACAGGGTCACAGCCTCCTTCGGGCATCCACCTGCTCTGGCATGGGGTCCTCCACGGGCAGCAGGTGGATATCTGCTCCACCGTGGACCTCTATGGGCTGCAGAGGAATCTTTGCTCCAGTGCCTAGAGCACCTCTTCCCCCTCCTTCTTCACTGACCTTGGTGTCTGCAGAGTTGTTTCTCTCACATAGTCTCAATCCTCTCTCCTGGCTGCTGCTGTGCAGCAGTTTTTACCCCTTCTTAAATATGTTATCAGAGAGGCACTACCACTGTTGCTGATTGGCTTGGCCTTGGCCAGTGGTGGGTCCATCTTGGAGCCAGCTGGAACTGGCTCTGTCAGACATGGGGGAAGCTTCTGGCATCTTCTCACAGAAGCCATACCCGCAGGCCCCTGCTACCAAAACCTTGCCACGTAAACCCAATGCAGTCTCCAACCTAGTTATTGCTGGTACTGGATACCTTATAAGCAGGAGAAGAAGCCACATAAGCCCCTTGCAGTACCCAGACAAGAGATAAGATCAGGCCCTACACCTATAGCAATTCCTATGGCAGCACCAAGTGTTGCAGTTCTTCTCTAATAAAGCTTTTTCACTCCTTTAGCTGGTGAGAAGTTGAATGGCATTCAGGTCAACCCCACCAGCCAGCAGGAGATGAGGGAAAATGTGGAGAAAGTCTTACAGTTCGTGGCATCAAAAAAGATCCGCATGCATCAGACATCAGCAAAAGGTATGTGCCCCTGGCGATCACCACAGATGATTCTATCTGTTGAAGGTTTGTTTCTGTCTTTTTTTCATATCAAACAGATAATGTATTGGCTTGTGGGGGAGTTTTGGGTTTTTTCCTCCTGTGGTTTAGTAACAGGTTTGGGGTTGAATAATACTGCATTCTTGACTGCTTTCTCAGTGCACAGAAATGAAAGCGCCTTTTCTCTTGCTACTGAGCAGTCAGAAGATCAAGTAATGGTGTCATGAGGAATACAGACTCAGGATCTTTCACTAAAAGGACATATAAACCTGATAGTGTGAAATGAGACATGGGGAAGATATTTCTGCTCCACTGGAAGTCTGTGAAACTGTTTCACATGGCCTCTAATGGGGAGGAGACCCAGTATGCAAAATCACATCTATGGCATAGCTTAGATATCACAAGGATTGCTGGTGTGTCTGTGTGTACATCTATGGGGTTGAAGACGGGCTCTGATCCTTCCTGTTTGCTGACTGTACTGGGAGGGGATACAGTTCTGATTGTCTGTGGCCCTTCAGGTGAGAGAAGAAAAATGCTGAGATGGACTATGTGGAGTGCATGACCCTTGTTAGCAGGAGAGTACAAGCTGTTGGTTTATAGGCCTTGGTGAGAGTCTTAGAATTTAAATACAGAGTAATAAGTACTGTTCCCACAGTACTGCTACTGGCAGATTGGAGACTATACTATTTCTTTCAGTAATGTTGCAAGCTGTCTTAGGAGCTCATGGCTATAGAAATGATAGCAATATTGGGAAAAGACTTATATAAGCAAAGGTATGAACCTGGATATGCAATGGAATGATGTCACGTGGTCATAGGATAGGATACAGGCACAAGACTCTGGGACGCATGCTCCTGAGCTCTGGTCACAGTTCTGACATTGACTCATTCTAGGACTTCAAATGATTCACACAAACGTTTGGCTTCATGTTCTCCATGAATGATGCAGAGGTAACAGTCACTGTGACTTTTTTTGGCTATTTCTAATTTTTTGGATACTAAAGCAAGTAATAACCAGCCTTCATGCCTCCAGCACTTATGATTTTTTTTTTTTTAGGCTGCCTCTGATATTTGGAAACCCTATTCCTATTATTTTAATGGACTTTGAGTATCTCAGTTGACTAAATTGTTTTGAGAAATCCTAGTCTGAAAGAATGGCTGATCTTTGCAGTGAACTTGAGATCAGTGTGTTTGAGCAAGTTTGTATGCCGGGGGAAATGCCTAGTGTAATATTATTAAAACTGACTATTTAACATTTGCAAGGTGCTACGAACAGTTTATGGTGCAGGACACTATTGCTAAAGAAATACATTGCTGGTCTCTGATCTTTAGTATTTAAAAAAATGCAAATTCCATGTACTAATTGAAGTGACTGCTAGTACAGTGGTAGTCTTCAATAACTGCTGTACTTTTCCAGTGAGCATTCAGTAATTATCATGTGCTGTCACATAACCTACTGGATTGTTAGCTGGAAATGGCCATAGAGGGAAGGCTCAGGTCTGTTCAAAGCACTTAAACTTGTGATCTCTAGGTGGCAGTCATTTTGCTGCTCTGTACAAAACAAGCAGAGCTAAACATCAGTGCTGTAATGTAGTCCTTTTTTCATAGTCCTCGTTCACTGGCATGGTCCCATTGGGTTTAATTATATTCATGCTTGTTGGTCAGATACAGCTCAGGTGGGACTTCATATTAATGGCATTGTCCTTGACTTTATTTGCATTTCGCAGATATTGTTGATGGGAACTTGAAATCTACCATGAGGTTGATCCTGGCCTTAGCTGCTCATTTCAAACCAGGCTCTGGAAGAGCAATGAATCATAGTCCTGCTGGCATGGTGGGGAAGAACTCATCAGCATCATCTGCCAGTCACAGGCCTCGCTCAGCTGCTGCAGTGGCCCAAGGGGCCGTGGCTGCTCTGGCAGATGTTCGTCAAGATGTCTCGCAATCCGGCCGGGATGTTTTCCGGCACAGGCAGAGGTAATGAGTTTTCCCTGGTTATGTGAGGTCAGGTCATGTTAGCAGATGGACACAGTTTCTTTTAAAATAGGTGCCTCTTCATCCTGAAAATTGCTGGTGTAAGGTAGCTCTCTTACTGTGCAAACAAATAGAGATAAACCGCTGCTGTCTCACCGAAACCTAGACAGTGGCCTAACAAAGGGGAGTACTGACCTAGCCTGGCTGCCTGATGATGAAGACTGCAAGTATCCCAGGTTCTTTTCAGGTTTTACAGCAAAATAACTGCTGGATCTCTGTTGTCTCACTGGAAAAGAATAGTTCCTCATGGCCAAGCCAGAGGGACCTCTGCTGCCTCATTTTCCCCATTTCATTTTGAGCACAGTGCCCTTTCTTGGTGCTCTCTACTTGGAGACATTCTCATTTCAAGTGAAACAAAAGTAAGGTCCTAACTACAGGTACTCGTTACAGATCTGGGAGCAGTTACTTCCAGAATTGAGGCATTGAGCCTGTTGTACAAGTCCATTCCGTCTTCTACATTGCTGTTCACCCAGTGTAATGCTTACTGCTATATAGGCAGATGCAGAATGTTGTGTGCTGTTGATCAGCTGATGCAGCCTACCATGTAAGCAGAGGAGTTCTGGTGATAACGAAGGGAGGTGAACCATGTACAGAAAGAAAGTGTAATTCTGAAAAGCACATTTAACACTTGCAAAAGGTGCTGTGTGGATTATAATAATAATAGTAATGACATTTAAATGGAAGCCAGATGGTGGTCTATTGAGGGTTTAATTTACACAGCTGAAGGTCATTTGCCCATATTATACTGGCTCAAGGGAGTACCCATGAAGCAGTTTGGAAATGAGGTTGAAATGATATATTTTGTTGAAAAATCAAATGTTAAAGGTTTCTCTTGTAAAGGCCTTGGGCCAGGAGTTTTTCAGAAAAGCCAGTCCTTGTGCTATTTGCAAATTCTGTTCTTTTCCTTGCCTTCCCAGAGCTCTTGTAGTTTTCCAGTCTTAGAATTAGGCATGAGTTTAAAAGGGGAGGGCCTGTTTGCCTGCGTTTCCCTCGCACCAAGAAGATGGGATGGAGCTCCCTGATAGGAGAATTTTCTTAATTGGCAGTTTTCTAGCTGTCCCCTCCTTCTTACCTTCCTTTCATTAGCTTTCCTACCCTCCTTCTTGGAGGCAAGAATTTCTGCTCCTATCCTTCATTCTATGATTATTGTCTCCAGAAATAGCAGCATGGATGAGGAGATTGAAAACCCCTACTGGAGTGTCCGGGCACTGGTGCAGCAGTATGAAGGGCAGCAGAACATGCCATTGGAGTCCCACTCTTCCAGGTAAGGAACTTTATTGCCAAGATGTGTCCCCTCGTGGTCCTGTCTGACATTCCCTAAAGTGCCCTTTCTTATCACTGTGATCTGGTTAGCTCTAATAGAAAAGGGAATTCCCAGCATATAGTCTCCTGCCTGATCTGGAGAATGAAGCCTCAGGAACCAACATGAAGCAGTGGTTTACTGCCACTTCTCCCACATAAAATTTATCTAATTTGTGATGTGATTGCATAGGTAAGAGTTAGGAACATCTGAGTTACAATTGTCTAAAGCTCTGGAGCATCCAGCAGTGAGACCAGGGGAATAGGATTAGGAAAGGCACAGCTAAAGATTTTACTGCGAACCTGAATGTACAGGTGGAGCCTTTTGAGGGAGTGCTGACGTGAGGGATGCTGAAATAGTTTGTGGCCTGCTTCACAGGAAGGAAGGGGCAGAGTAGCTAGGATGCAAGGGATGAATATTTCAGAGCTGATGGAAAAGATACGGAGGAAAGGAATTTAAACCAGCAAACCTCATGCCCTGCAGAGAGATGGAGATGAGGGGGCATGTAGATTTGAACAGCAGTTACAGGAACACACCCGTCTTCAATCAAGATATATGGCCCCAGGGGGTTCTGCCGCTGTGTCTTCATTGCCATCATGCCCTCATCCATCACCTTTAACTGTCTCTAGATTTAGTTACCTAATTTACCCTACCATCCCCCAGACTTTCACCTTCACTCTAAAGTGCAGCATTTAATTATTTTACTGACAAATCTCCTGGGTACTGCTGCGAAGCCTGAAAGTCAGAGTTCGGTATGGTTTCCATTGGAGGTGACTTTTGCCTTTGAAGTAGGACTTGGATCCTGAGAAGTGTGTGCTTTATGCTATAAACAGCCTGCAGCCTTGACTGGGGTTCTTGAGTGCGCAAATTAAGCAAGGACATGCTGGTGCAAGTGGAGGCTTTCTAAGAAAATCAACCTGTAGAAGACAGGATTGGTTAGAATGGCAGCATCAATACATTTCCAATAGGAGGTGCCACAACTTGCAGCTGTGAACCTGAGCAGCATTGCCAGTTACAGCATATTACACTGGTGCCTTACAAACTCTTCTTACTACCTTTTGCTTTGGGGCAGAAGTCAAAACTCTTGCCCCAATTTACTTGAGCAGCGGAGGGCAGAAGGAAGACACATGGCTGTGTTGTTTGTTTTCATGGATATAGGAGAGACAGTGTAGCTGAAGGGACTTTTGGAGAAAAACTGTACTACAATGGGGGAGCTGATCCAGCATGGGTAGCTTTGTAGTAAAGGACAGCCTTTCCCTTTTTCCCCAGAGAACAAGAAACTAGCTTGAAGACAAAGGGCTGTGTAACTGAACTTATTAGATCTCCCTCTGGATATTATGCTTTCCTCCATTTAATCTCTTCTGGAACAGACTAAGAGGGCAGAGCTGCATGGGCATAGCTGCAGCTCTCTTTGATTCACAGTCCCCAGTGTAACCCCCAACTCTGCTTTGTTGTCTCCTTGTCCTGCCTGGGCTGTTCGCTGAGAGTGCCCCAACTAGACACCCCAACCCCCACCCCGCGATTTGTGCAGGAGTGAGGAGGTTCATTTTCCTAGGATAGATTGCCACTGACGGTTTCTCAGCAGGCAGGATGTCTCCACAGGATTTCTCAGGCCACTTTTAGTCAGAGGCCTCCGTGTACCTGAGAATTAAGGTTGCTTGGCCCAACAGAGGAGAAAAAAATAACAATAATTTGTACTTGTCCCCAGAATTTGCTGTGTATCATTGTGAGGTCGTGTTTATAAATACAGACATGCACATTTGGAAGAGTGTGGGAACTCCATGTGATCCAATACTGGACCACTGCCTCCACATGATGTCAGTAGAGAGTACTTTTGAAGCTGTCATTCCAGGGGAGATGTAAAAATTCTGGTCTTTGCAACAGGATATCTTGGATATCATAATGTCACAGGACTTTGGTGTTGACTCTTGAACCATGATCTCAGTAGGACAGCAAGTGAAACATGCTGCTCCCTGCACTCATTCCTTGGTTTAAGGTAGCTGTAGTATTTTATGTGTACTCTTCTACCCTATAGTGGATTGTCAGACAACTGCCGTTTGCTCGTATGTGGTTCTGTTTTGGTGGTGAGTGAAAATTTCTCTGCACATCCTCAGTCACTTTGTGTTGGGTTTTTTTGTTTTTCCCCATAATGCCATGAGTTCTCTTAACATACGGTAATGGTGACATTATTGTTGATAGGACATAATATAGTGAGAATCTTTACATAAGTGATCGGTGATCTACCCAAAGAAATTGGGAGCAATCTCACCTCCAGCTCCTAGGGATGTCTTCCGCTGACACCAGGCTTCATGATGAAAACAAGATGCTTGTTTGTCTTTCCTTCCAGAGAAATGTACTAGCTCAGTTCTGAGAACTGGCTGGGAGAAGCCAGCCACTTTTTATTACTGAGAGATGTGGTTATTAACTGCAGCCACCCCCTCCATCTAATTGTGCTGCTGTCGTGTCTGTCCCAGGGCAGCATCCCCTGCCTAGCATCAGCTCATTTCTGCATTAACTCTTCAGTCAGAGAGCTCACAGCCTGAATAACAGCATTCCCAGGACAAAAGCTCTAATAAGCAAAGGCAGTTGAAATGATTCATGGAAAATTTGCCAAAATCAGATGGATTCCCAGGCCACTGAGCCCCTCACCCATCCATCTCCCTTTCCCCTCCCCTTCCACAAGCCTTCCCTCCCCCACTCTGAGCCAGACATCTCAGAGAAAAGGCTCTGCCTTGCACAGCCTGTGTGACAGCAGGAGGGAGAGGGAGCTGGAGATAGCGAGGAAGAGGAAGCCGTGCATAGGGCTGGGAAGTGCTGCATGCTGTCTTCCGAGACCGCATCCAAGCCTGGAAGAGCAGGGAACCTACTGCTTGCAGGAGCACCTTCTCTTGGCTGTTTGTTGGCATCTGCAGCAGGTGCTTGGAGTCTAAAGAGGGCAGAATGGGAGGAGAAACACCACTGGCAATCCAGATCGCAGTCCGTGTGATGAAAACAACTGGGTGTGCAGCTGACCAAAATGCAGCAGCAAGAGATAAATAACCCCAGAGGAAAACCAGCAAAAGCAAAACCCAGGCTGCAGAATTCCCTGACTCTGGAATCAAATATGTGCCATCTGACGGTTTCTTGCAAAGACTCTGAGTTTTTTTTCTTTTTGTTTCTGCTGTGAATCTTCCGGCTAATGTGAAGTGGTCTGGCTTGCAAATATTTCTCCAGTAGTTTGACAGGAGCTGGCATCTTCTGCACTGAATTCTGAGCATGTGAAGGGACAAGGCATGTCTGTAGCCAGAATCCTGAGGCTCTCCGGGAAGCGGATTCAGTGAGGCGAAAGGTTAAAGTGGGATCATGGGAGGGAAGCAGGTCAAATGGTGAGCAATTGTTGCCATTGTAATTTGAAACAGCAGGGATGGGGTGTTTATTAAAATTACGATAATTCAAACTTATCACTGGGGCTGCTGCCCTAAAGCCTTGACTGTGCAGGCAGAGGCAACTCTGGGACTCAGTGGAGAAAGGATATGGGTTAAGAAACCAACTGGTAAAAGGTGGAACAGTTTGCATCATAAATCTGTCTTAAATAGCTTTAATTTCCCAGCACTTATTTCTGCATGCCGTAATCACAAATTGTTATGTACTTTAAAGAACAAATTACATCAGTGGCTGTTTCATACTTTAACGGGTTTGGTGACTGATACAAAAACCACAGAAATGTTTCCAGCATTAACTTGATGGCAACCTGACCTGTGCTACTGCTCCATATGAGTGCGTATCAGTGGCTGTTTCACTGTTTGGCATGGTTTCAGAGGTTGTCACTGATGCCATGTGAACCCACTGGCCTTTTAAAATAGGGAAACTGCCTGGAAAGAAGACTGTGGACATAGGAATGCCCAAACAATTATCTGTAAAACTGTCTGTGTTGTGGAGACCTGTAGTAACAACTTAACCCCACCCCCCTGCCCCAGCTGGGATCCTTTGTATTTGCTTTCGGCTGTGGATCCAGTGCAGAGAGGACCAGACTTTGGAAGAGGGGAATGTTATTTCCAGGCTCAGTATCTCCTTGGTTTTTGTCCTGCTCGTTCTTCTTTCCTGTTCCCTGCTCTTGCCTATCCCTCAGTTTCACCACCTTCTCACCTAACAGTTGCTAATATTGTTTTTCTAGGACAGCTCTCATTCATTCATCTTTTGCATGGATGAGAACTGGTAGTGCACTTCTCAGTGGCTTTATCAGGATGATGGCACGTTCAGAGTATCAGCTGAGGATATGCGGGGGAATTGTGGGGGAATATCGAGATCTGTTCTTGGAAGGAAGTAACATCCCTCTCAGTTACTGGACATGTTAGATCAGCTGGGCTTCCTGTTTGTACCTGTGCTGTTTGAAAGTTTCATCCTTTCCTCTGACCTTTATTATATAATGCAAACCCAATAGTACTCTCTGGGCTCCCAAACAATTATTTTAATTTTACTCTGTGCACCCATTCAGCGACAAGCAGGAGCAGGGCACTGGTTACAAATACTGTATACAAAATGTGCCTAATCAGGGACTGCTGTAATGGAGTTAGCCTTCCTGAAGGTAAATCCTTGAGCAAAGCCAGGTGGCCTGGACCCCTTTAACAATCATGCACACCCTGTTTGAGCAGGAAAGAACAGGTACTGTAGCTGTTAGAGATCCCCATTAGAAGATGGTTATTCTTTTACTTAGTAAGTTGCATTCATCTTTTCCTTTAACATGGTGAAAATCCATTTAGTCTGGACCATTAAAACTAGACTGCTTGAAGGTCTGTGATACAAGAAGTAGGCCTGCACTGGGTGTGGGAGTGGACCAGACAGGAGCTGCTAGGAAGTCATTTCCATCTCTATTGCAAGGCTTTTCTGATTCTGTGAGAGAGCTGTGGAGTATGTAGCAGCAGTTCTGGGAAGATGGGGAAGGTGAGCCATCAAAGCCTTTTATTTTTCTAAACCTATTGTATTATTTCCACACTGTTTTCTTTTTGTTCTCTGTCCTTTGTTTCTGTGTTGGGGAGAATGAAAAATTAACTCCTGCTCACACTTGCAAGGATTAGTTCCCGTGACTTTAGAGGTACATTGAATGGGTCAGTGAGCTTCAGCCACCTTTTGATGTTGTCTGGGTGATGCATTTAGGAAGAATTTGTGAAAATAAGATTGCTTGAACTTCACAGTCAGCTGAGGTGGCTCCCGTGAAAATATGTGGGTACTTTCAAGAAGTTTTAACCTAAGAACATGAGTGGTATCTGACTTCCAAAAATACTTTGCCGTTGGAATTTCAAGTTAATGAAGTGGTGCTTCTGAAAGCCAGAGCAAGAGATGAAGCAAGCCAGGGTGACTTTTTGTTCAGCTTGCAGTATGAACATAAAGCTTGCAGTAAATTTGTTTCTGAGCAGACCTTCGGTAGAGTGTGGTCTTACCCTGTGTGAGTGTATGTGAATTCTGTGGTGGCAGTCTCAAACTTGCATTCTGTTAAGGAAAATGCAGAGACACATTTTGCTATTTACCAGTTAGCCTGCTATGACACTGAT
>VYZV01025858.1:26677-44885 GCA_013401275.1 Pandion haliaetus | reverse complement strand
TAGAGCGATGGAAAAGTTACATGCCCAGTTTGGTTTGTTAATGGCTTCTCTAGTATGTAGATAACTCTTAGTTTCAACAAGCCTGCCTGCATATTCACTTTTATCTTAGATGAGGATGATGCTCAGCACTAGAAGTAACTGTTTCTCTTTTCCTCTCCAGTCTTACAACACCCAGTCCTATCCATAGTGTGAAGAGCGAATCCACCGTAGCACCATCAGAGGAGAAGGAAAGACTTGTGATCACCCACACTGAAGAAACAGAAACGAAAACAGGTACCTTGCAGATAATGCTTTACAGACCATACTTTCACTGGGATTTGTTTGTGTCATTAAACTTGCTGAAAAGTTCCCCCGTGACTGAAATGAATGTAGAGAATGTGATGCTGAGTATCTGTTCACATAAAACTAAAACCCAGAACTTTTAACACTACAATAAAGCCATAATATGACAATGTCTGTGAGGCTTGCAAAATAATGCTTGGGAAATAAAAAGCTCTGGAGATGGATTAAGGGTCATATATAATTTTCACTGTAGGGTGAATGTTTTCATCACAGCCTCATTAGGCCATGTTGAAAAAAACATTTAAAATTCCCTTAAGGTCCATGTGAGTTTGTCAAGCCCATGATGCATAACCTGACTTTGTGTAAGGGTCTGTGTTTACTGCGCACCTGTACATAGGTCAAATGGCTCTCTGCAAGGAATTGGAACAGTTGTAGTATTGTTTTGGTGTTTGCATTGAGAAGTCATTGCTATATTGCCACAAATGCCCTTTGATATGGTCAGTTCACACTTAAAATTTTCATGCTGATTAAAGGAAAGGTTTTCAAAGAAGTTCCTGGAGTGCTTTTGTTTGTTTGTTTCTTCTTCTCAGGAATGCAGTCTAGTAACAACTCTTTCTGGTTAGCATCCATCCCAAGAGCAAATGACAAAGAAACTCTCCTAGGAAATACTTTGCTGCTTCAGCCAGTGTAGTCCTGCTTCAGTGCTCCTTCAAAAGTATTTGACAGACTATCTCAGTGGCTGAAGTAGCTGGCCAGGCTGTGGCTTTTCCTTAAATTCTTAGCAGTACTGTGTCTGCTTGCTGCCCATACAGTAGGACATTGCAGCTGCATGTCTACAGGTGTACAGCAGCTTGCATTGGCCAATTTCACTTTTGATCAACTAGCTAACAAGTACTGCTATGATTATTCTTGATCAAACCTCATACCTTCTTAGTGAACTAAAAAAGAAAAAAATCTATATTCCTGGGCCAGCCAGTGGACAATAGTTAACCAGTGACCCAGCTTATGCTGTGGGGATCAGAAAAGGCATGCAAGGCTATTAAACTTGCTATTAAGAGAAAAGTCTTTTTCAGAATTAGGTGTGTTGTCCACCTTGAGAAAGCCATGTTATTTGACAAGTAGAAATACTGTTTAATGTTGTCTTCAGTGGGTCCTTGGTGCACCCTCTAACACTAAGACATGCTCTTCAAATCCCACAGTTGCATTTCTCTCCTTAGGTATTTTCTGCCACACACGTGCAGTGCATTGTCCCCTGTGACGTGCTTTGAAACCTCCACTACTGAGGAATCAGATGTCGCAAAGTTAATGAAGGGGAAGGATGCTTATCTTCGATATGTGTGTATGCAGGAAAGCTTCCTTTGCATGAAGAATGAGGCATAAATCCTTGAGATTAGACAAGATGTCACACCTGTAGCAACTTCCCTGATACCGGCTAGAAGACATGCTTGTTTGTTAGTGATAGCTAGTGTGGACAGCAGGCAATTATTGTGCGGTGCAAGTCTTTTCTGGGCTCCTCTGTCTGTCATGACCACATTCAGCTGCTCTCTCTTCCAGAAGAGACAGAATCTCATTTCCAGCCTGAGTGGCAAGCAGGGAACCCTGAGTCATATTTGGAGAATTCATGGGAGGAGCAGCTTTTGGAACAACAGGACCATTTGGAAAAGGAAATGGAGGAAGCAAAGAAGATGATTTCAGGTTTGCAGGTAATACATTTTCTTCTCCGCCAGTGTTCCCTTCTACATGCATTTCTTCTCCTACCAGCTGTAGCTGGAAGGCAGGTTATCTTGCAGCTGAGACACTGGCCTGGACTCGAGAGAGTTGAATCAGAGTCCTGGTCCAGTCCTGGGGTGATTGTGCAAGAAGTCAATTGGTCTTTTGGGTCACCTCAGTTAAATAGAGCCAGTGGCTTTTCTGTGTCTCACCTTGTGGGACGAGTCCCTTCAGGAAGAGTTCCTCAGGAATGAGGAAGTATTTCTGATAGTGTGGATAGTGTGTATTGGGATATATTGGCTGCAGCCCGCAGAGACCTTATCCAGCAACAGAATGCTACTGACTAAGCACTCTGACATCTTCCTTTCTTGCAATGTTTAGGTTCTCTTGGCTACTGCAATTGTCATTTGGTGCTGGTCACCTTCTCCAGAATGGAGAATGCCAAAACTGTCCTTTCCAATGTCCCAGATCCAATTTAGAAGACAGCTGGATCCATCCACAGTCTTGCTTGGAGCAGGGTATGCCTGTCCACCATCATTGTGTGGCATACTTAACGAAGAGAGCCCAGGAGAGGAGGAAAGATGCCTGCAGCTTCCCCAGCCCCAGTATATTTACCAGTGTTTCAGAGAAAGGATTTTAAGGACAGTCTGTGCAATTCAGACACAACCTTTTCTTTTCTTAGCTCAGGCTTCTCCAAAACTCAGTGTTGACATGATTTGAGGTTCTTAGTCAGTAGAGAGGGACAGAGAAGGGTGTGGAGAGAGAGTGAAGATTATGTTGCTATGAAGACTGAAATAAGTAATTTAAATTTAAATAGTAATTTAAGTGGACTATGAGAGGGCAAAGGGCACACTGAATGCAGGTAAGAATGCAACCACTGTAGAGAATCTAAAACAAAGCCTGCGTTTCGAAGGTGATTATGTCTGTTGTCTTTTGGTTGGAGTTCAGATCCTAGCTGGGTTCATCGGCTTGGTCCCCTGTCCTGTGATGCTGTGCTAACTCCTGTATGTGCTGTCACTGCACAAAGCACTGATGTTACTGTGCAAAATGGTAAAGATGTGGCAGTGTTTTCCCACATGCTGGGGCTGGGACTCCCCTTCTTCACCAGGGCATGTAGCGGCCTGCAGGTTTTGTTAGCAGCCTGAGAGAATAGAGCAGTCTTTCTGTGATTTGTGTTCGGAAGTAATGCAGAGAGACTAGTAATGTCAGGAAATCAATCAAGATTCACAGAGCTGATCAGGGGTCACACAGTCTTGCATCAGTCCTTTAGTGAGCTAGGCTGAACTATAATATTTGGCACATTCTCTATGCAACTATTTATTTGCAGGACCTTTTCCTTGCTGCCCTGTTCCAGTCACTCCCTGACCAAATGACCCTCAGCCCAATGTGTTTGACTCTGCATGGGGAGTAGAGCCCCTGATCCATATGGTAAAGACACTGAACTCTCTCAGGAATATTCCTTTCTTTTTGTGCTGGGAACCATACTGGCTTTGAATTGTAAATATTTATGTGCCAGTAAACAAAGCAGAGATTGTGTGAGAAGCATAGGCAGCGGGGGTGGAGGGTGGGGTATGAGCGGACAGGCACTTTCCCTGTGGACAATGGGCAGGAAACAAAAGACTCAAAAGAAAAAAAAATTGCTTGGTTCACCAGTAAAATCCAGTTGCATTATGTGCCCACTGGGAGCAGGGAGAGGTGGCACCGGAGGGAGACTGGCATGTCCTGTTCCTTCAGCCTTGGCTGGCCCTATGTTTCAGGAGTGAGGGTGAGCAGCTGGCATTGCTGCCCCCTTATCCCCTGGGAATAGGAAGAGGCAGCTGATGTTGCTAGCCAAGACACTGATTTGATTAATTGATTTTCCCCTGCTTGCTCAATACTTAAGAGCCTCTAGTTCATGATAGTTTGACTGAAATATCAGGCACCTGATGTACATGTACCCCATAAAGCACTAAAACCATGGCAGCTTTTTATGTTCCTTTGTGATTCCTGCTTGAGTGTCCTGCTGGGAAGACTTTGGGATGCACTCAGAAAACAGTTTTCCAAAGAGCTTTTGCATTAACTGAATACAGATTGCTATTTGGCAGCAGTTGAAGCTCTTTGGTGCAAGATTCTGTCAGCAGGCAGAACCTGACCTGTCAACCTTGAATTCTTTCGAGGCTGAACTGGAGTGTTACTGCAAATGGGATATTTTGGTTTTAGCCATGGAGTTCAAATAGAAATAAACTAGAAAGCTAACTGAAAGAGGCATGAGACTTTCCAATGTGTCCAGCTGTATGCAACATCCTGGCACATACTAAGTGCCCTGAGTCCTGGAATTTAGGGACAGAAAGGTCAATGTAAAACCCATCAGCTAGAGAAAACCAATATGGTGTACCCTCCTGGAGATCTGGCCTGGTCCTGCTAGTCACACTTCCTACAGTGCACGCTGTTCCTTCCTTCAGGCTGGATTCAGTCTACTGCGGGAATTCTGGCATCTTCCTGCAGACATCTGGGCTACCTTGGAGCTGCTGAAGGAGTTAATACTGTGATTCTAGTAGCCTTCCTCAAGCGCAGGGCATAGCTTAAGATTTTCACTGTCTGTGTGGGTGAGGGCTCTTCCCTCACTTGGACAACAGTTCTGAATGTGTCTTGGTCTTGTCTAATGTAGAACAGAATTAGGCTTCCTGAACATCCTGTTTCTAAAGTCTTTTGTAGATATGTGATTAGGAGAATGGCTTCTTTCAGCAGGGGACACTTCAGTCTCATTCCAGAAGAGAAGCCTTACAACATAAACCTGGTTCAGTCTCTGCTTTAGACTTCAAGTCTGTTACTGTAGTGAAGGCTACCCTTGGACTGAAGCCTGAGACAGTCTTCACTCCCTGAAAATCTGAGTTGTTGTCCTTGTTTGGTGTCTGTGGGGAAAAGTGTTGGCTGACAGATATCTCTGGGAGAGCTTTTTCAGGGGATAAATTTGCTTGTTCATTCCTGAAAAATTCTACTCATTTTTGAGAGGAGTAAGTCAGCAGAAATGGAAAATGAAACTGTTTAGAGACTGATATAAATGACTGTTAGCCAGAACTGCAGCTAGCCTATTTTCCTTTGAAACCCCTGAAGAGGAGATTTTTTCCTTCATCTTCCCAGGCTTTGTTGCTCAATGGGTCTTTACCTGAGGATGAGCAGGAAGGGTCCTTTGAACTCTGTGAACATGGAGCCTGCCCCGAAGAGCAGCTGGTGAGCACACTGCTGTACCTACATTTCTCTGATCAAGGTGCCCTTCACACTGTTCTGCCACAGGCAGGTGTCTTACACAATAATAACCATGGTATTTTTACATTCAGATCATAATCCGAAGTCGCCTGGACCAGAGTGTGGAAGAAAATCAAGACCTAAAGGTTAGAGGGGGACAGATGAAGGGGAAAGCACAGTTTTGGGTGAAGAGATNTTTGGGGGGTGGGCGTGGGGACAGGGCGGTGGACAACACAACAGATGACATGGGGGATATGTTCTGTTGGGTCTCCAACTCTGTTCCCATATTCTGCTGTGTGGGATCTTCATCCCTCCAGGAGTGTAGATACCTGCTTCCCTGAGACCATAATTCATTGATCTGGAGAGTACTCTCAATTCTTGGCTGGGAAGTGTTTATTGTATCCATATTAGCAGTTTATAAAAGTTTGTGGAATAGCACCAGAAAAATATATGCTGCCTCCCTACTTTGCCTCAAGCCAATACTGGTAAAGTCACTTGCTGGCAAAACAAATATCTAAGTATTACTGGAATTTAAATGAGCCCTGAAATAGATTTTTCCCACATGCTTTTGAAGCTGCAGAGATCCAGGTTGTACTAGCTTCTCAAAACTTTGCCCAGGACAGCTGTTAAGTTTCTAGCTGTGTCTGAATATAAACAAGTTTTCAAGTAGGAAATAGATGCAGGTATGAAGAACCTGCCCTGTCAAGCCTGCCTTAGTACAGCTTTCTGCTGATGCTGGCTCTGGGACCAGTTCTGGTGCTGGGAGAGAAGTATTTGACATTGCCCTGAAGGACGGATTTGGGGGACTAGGCAATCTTTTTTTCTCATGGCTTTAATAGCAGGGTCTTAGGGAGCTGCTCAACTGTTTTGTCATGTTCGTAATTCATTAAAATGGTTCAGGGGTCTGACACGTTCTTTGATCTGTGGGAAAAAGTGGGATGTGCTTTCTTCTGAAGCAGGCGTCTGGGGACAGAGAGAACACTGACTTTGGTTGATTCTGAAGGGGTGATGAGATGCCATTTAATCAAATTGTGTTGCATTTACAGAAGGAGCTATTGAAATACAAACAGGAAGCTCGAAACCTACAGGGAATAAAGGTGAGGAAAGGGGCACTTCATCAAATATTAATAGTAAAACTTTAGAGTCTGCTGCAGCCCATGAGTGGGGCCAACAGCAACCATACACCTCTGAGGAATCTCAGATTGTGGAGGTGGGAGATTCTATGGTCTGTTTCTGGCTCCAGGGAGAGACTGCAGTTAAGGCAGGCACAAGGAGTTAGTTCTCCTGGATTTTGTTTCTGTCTGTAGGATTGTGGTCAGATGTCCCCTCTTCTGTCTGTTTTTCCCTAAACAAAATATGAGGCGTAGGATGCCTGCTTTGTTCTCATGGCTCTTTTTTTTTTTTTTTTTTTTTTTTTTTTTTTTTCCCCTCTATCTTGGGGTATGCATAGTAGGATTGGCCCAGTGAACTCATTCTTGACAGCAGAGGAAAAATTGCACGGGGGTACCCTTGTCCTCTTCAGCTGCAGCATTTCTCACAACTTTGGCTCCTGCTTACTCAGTTTCTCCCTCTGGGGTTCTGAACACTAATAATCTACTCTTGACCAGAGGTATTTTTAGAGCTGCCTGTCAGGCTTCTGTGAAGGAAGCAAACAGCAGTAGCTGTTCAACGTAGAGCACTCGGCTGCTGGGTAACACTGAGTGAAAGGTGCAAAATTAGTCCTGACTTTGGCCTCTTCAGAAAGGATTTCATTGCACAACTAGGTTGCACTGAGTGCTTAAATTTCCTTGTGTCCTTGGCTGATGTTGGCATCTTTGTGCCCTCTGGATGCTGCAGATGCATGGCTGGAGACAGTAGCTGTAGGCCACTGAAAAGACCTTCCAAAGACACTGCTGTTTTTTTCCATGAGAGCAAATTGTCAGGCCACTTCCGGGGCAGGAAGTTCAGGTGGAAGCACAGAAATTCCTCTGTCCCAGATGGCTAGAATGTTGGCAGGGAAATCACTTCTGGATAAGAGAAAGGCAGAAGGGCTGAGAGCCCATTGGGCAGATGTCTATATACCTTCTGCTCTCTTGGGCCCTTGGCAACACTTCAGCCCTGTGAGTGGCCTCACTGTGTTATGGCCCCTGATCTAGGTTACTCACTTCCCAGGGAAGGGTCTCTGCCTCTGTCTTGCACCTTCCTACAGATAACATCTTTTCCTAGGATGCTTTACAGCAAAGGCTGATTCAGCAGGATGCTTCGGTTCTTCAGCTAAAGCAGGAACTGCTGAGAGCAAACATGGACAAGGAGGAATTGCACAACCAGAATGTGAGTCGCTGTGCTGCTGAGGGTTAGATTGTTTTAGAAGGAGGTTGGTGGCCCTGAGGGCTCCAGTAGCCACAGGGTGGAGTTGGTGGTTGCAGTGTAATTCTTGGGGTTGTGGGATAGCGAATGACCAGTCAAAGGTATCTGCATAGTAAAAACTGCACAGTCTACTAGCCAGCTGTGAGACTCACTGGAGTTTCCTATTCTTCACTCCCACTTCCTGTCTTCCAAGGCCTTCAGCTGAAACAGGAGGGGCTACCCATGATGTTTTCATTACAGTTGCGTTTTTCTTTCCTCATTGTGCTCCCTGGGTTAGCAGGTGGCACTTTGACAGGTGAAGCTGCAATGCACAGTGTCTCTTGGGAGAGAAAGAAGGGCAAGGAAGGAACTGTCCTATCCAAAAGGTTGCCATCCTTAGACACCAGCTCCCTTGAACTCTGCTAATATTTGGTCTCAGGTCACCCTTTAGCACAAGGGGCAAAGAGCTTGTCACTAATTCTTTAGGAATACCTACCTCACACCCGTGTGTTATTTCTGCAGGTTGACCTTCAGAGGAAGGTTGAAGAGAGAAACCGGCTACTGGCAGAATACAAAGTAATGGGACCTCTCTTCACTGAAGGCTTTGTTGGGGGCAGCATCTGGTGGTTCTTCAGTTTTGTGAATGTGACTGTCTCCCTGGCACTCAGTCACCTCTGGGAATGGCACTGTGGGTAGTGAATAAGTTGCAATAGCCGTGGATGTTTGTAATGAGATGGAGGGATCAGATGTTCTTTGTGTTCTGCCCACAGCTTTTTGTAGATCTTTTACTGTCATGTTTTTTCTGTGATGGCTTGTTGAGTATTTAACACTTGTACAGAAGCCTATCAGGTTAGGTTGGGTCACCTGGTTGTCCACTGATCCTTCAGGAATCTGTTTTCTCTGGGACAGTTGTCTGGCCTCAGCAGTGGATCTTTGCTGGGCAAGGGGACTCCAGGCAATAACAACCTGACCGATCTTTTCAAAAAAAGCTTTGACACTCAGTTCTAACATTTAGCTAGAAGTACACACATTGTGTAAGTCAGCCTGTAGAGGAACCTGATCCTGGCAGACAACATAACCTTCCAGGCCATGGGAAGATGATTGTGAGCCTTACTCACTGTCCTGTTGATTCTCTTGATTATTGTGTTACAGAAAGAGCTGTGCCAGAAGGATCGGCATTTACAGCAGCATCAGACCAAATTGGATGAAACGCTTAGGCAGCTTTCTGAGGCCAGCTACCAACAGGTATGGAGCAGGTGGGCTGCACTGATGCCCTGAGAGCTGGCACTTACCTTGGTCACTCAGTGCGTGCCGACTCTTCTACTCCCCTCACAGGTGGATTTGGAGCGGGAGCTGGAGCACAAAGAGGCTCTGCTAGCTCACTGCATGAAGAGAGAAGCTGAAGAGGTATGGGAAGCCTTGGTCTAAACATCAGACTGTTAGAGTGATGTTTCTGTCCAGCACCCTCTAGCTACCCATCCCCAGAAATCATCCACTTCATCCCAGAGAGGCCTGGCTCTGCAGTCTCATTGTCAGTATCCTAACCAAAGTAGCCAGAAGACTCCACAAAGCATCCAACTTACCAGAGCTCTCAGCACTGAGCACTCTGTCTTGGCCTCTTGTGTCAAAATCTTAAGGGAGACTCTTGGCTTCTAGCTTCAGCTCTGATACTGGCTAATGGTTAGACCAGGGCTTAGCTTCTCATCTCCTCCTTTTCCTGTTGACACTGGTATTGAGCACTTGGAACTGTCTTGGTGGAAGGAGTGCCGGCCCCAGTATCTGTCTTTGCACAGTGCCACTTGAATGCTGATTGTGCTCACTAGAGCTTGCAGAGCCCTCTGCGATGTAGCAGCAAGGCCCTTCCTGTTTCTGCCTCTTTCTCCACCTGTACGTGAGCAGTCATGTTTGTGCTCTGACCTATGGGACTGCCTGCACACTCCTTAGTGAGTGTATTTACCTGGTAGAAGATGGGAGTTGTATCACTGATGTAGAAAGTTTTCATGCCCTCGTGCCATTTTGAAGTTCACAAATTGGGATCTTTGGGGAGGTCCGAACACTTACATTCCTAGTAGCACACGCATCTTCCCCTGAACAGGTAATGGGTTACAGTGGTCACAGTGCTCAGAGCAACGGCTTCCTCCAGACAGCAGGAAAAGGAGCTGCTCCTGCAGCCCACCGAGGGGTAAGTGCACCTAAGGCATATTTTCCCAGCCAGATGCAGGTATGGGCTCCAGATATCCTGGAACCTATTATCTTGTTAATAGGTATTTCCCCTTTTTAAGACCTGTGGCTTTAGATGGGAAGAAAGCAGCCTGGAGTTAAGTCTGACTGACTTGTGGTCTCTTGGGCAGACAAATGACTTGCAGCTGGTTCGTGATGCCCTTCGCAGCCTCAGGAACAGTTTCAGTGGCCATGATCCACAGCACCACACCATTGACAGCCTGGAGCAGGGGATCTCCAGCCTGATGGAACGGCTGTACCGAATGGAAGCACAGAAGAGGCAAGAGAGAAGGGTAAAGGCTTCCTAGGGCTCTTAACTTCTGCCCCTCACATAACCCAGAGCTAAGCAGCAATGAGAGCTCCAACTGGGAAGCGACACTTCGTTCTCACTCTTCTGGCTTTGCACCCTAGATTCGGGGGAAATCACCAGCAAGCAGAGCAACAAATGAGTGTAGAGACTTCTGGCCTCCCAAATCCAGTAAGTGCCTTTCAGCTCCTGCACCCCCACTGCCAAACTCGTTGCTTGAGTTTCCTGGCCAGAGTCCAGGGCATAGTATCTGCTTGGGAATCTGTCACCTCCAGCTTCTTACTCCCTTTACCAGAGCTCACTTTCCTCCCTTTAGTCAATTGCTGTACAGATTAGACTTTACTGCAAAGGAAAAGGGGCAGACACAATCTATGGCTGCTTGTTTGTAAAGCACCATCACAGTGGGAGTCTGTCTGGGCCACTTCAATAGTACTGCAGTATAAATAACTATGACAAACAGTTATCCCTGGGATGAGTGGGAAATGTGATGTTATTTCAGCTTTCCTGCTGGTTTGCACCATCTAGCGGACACAGATAACTGTACAGTTGCCTCTCCCCCTGTTCCATCGTCAGTGTCTAGCTCCTTTCATACATGTGTAACAGCACAGCCCTTTCTGACACCATGTTTCCTGGCTCCAGCTGCAGCAGCTCCACGTTTGATTTTCATCATGAAGGCTGTTTTTTCCAATATTGGTTGTAAACATCGCCTAGAAAGTCTATGAGGTTGTAGAGGACTGTAGGTACTGGCAAAAGACAGAAGACCCCACCTTTCAGCTCCATTGTAGTGTCTAGCAGCAGGGTAGCCTGGAGGTACAAGATGCGGGGGAAGGTAGAAGAACTTGGAAGCCTGAAGTGGGTAGTGGGGAGGATTTGCTGGGTTGTCCCTCCTCTCCCATAAACTGCAGTTTCTAGAGCAGCCACAGTCATGTGTTCTCTGCATGCAAACTGTACCTCTCCCTTTAGCAAACTCCATTCCCCTCCACTGCAGCAGAAAAATTGAGTTGTGCAGCCACAAATGTAGAATGCCTTGGCTATAAACAGCTCTAAGAGGTGGCTCCAAAGACCTGTTAAATTAGAAAGCCTTTGAATGGATGTCCATAGTGTTTTCTGCATGCTAGGAATATTAAAACTGTAGAGTCACTTGTGTGAACCTTCCTCTGCTTCAGCTTTTGGCACAGCACATTGCAGGGAAGCAGGAAACAAGGCAGTAGCCAGAGAGACAGAAACACAAATGAGCAAAGACAAATCCATGCACAAACACCCATTCTGGCCAACTAGAATGGGAAGATGGGGAGAGACAGATAACCTTTTGTATTGATGATCATCAGTCACTTCATCTTGCTCTACCCATCTGGAAGTGAAGGCAAGTGATAATGTAGCTGTACTAGATGGGGTACTGTTCAGTCACTTTCTCTTCCAGAAAGGTTCTCCTGTTACTGCTGAGGTAGTGAATAGAGTGTCTGTGGAGCAGATGGTGGCAACAAGCCCCTCTGTGGATGGGACAGTGATCCTGGAGGACAGTGCTAGGCAAATCTTCCATGCTAACAACACGGTTGAATGGTGACTCTACCTTAAAATGCGAAGTTTTGCAGTAAGCACGGGAATACCTGGCCCGTCCCAACAGGGATGATTAGCCACCCTCTTAACAATCTCTTCTATCACCAGGTTGTCTGCTGTGATGGCAAATTTGCTGAGACCACCCCTTTTGTCTCCTGTTGTGGCAGGAGGCAGGCTGTTCCCCAATGATTGTGCTCTTTTCTTTGCAGAACTGCCTCATTCTCACAGCACACCCTTGATGAGCACCAGTGCCTGCACCAAAGTGTTGTACTTCACTGACCGCTCCCTCACACCTTTCATGGTCAACATACCAAAGAGGTGAGGTCTGGCTTTGCCTTGCTGATGCTGATGTGGGAGGTGCTTGTTTCCCTTAAAGCATTAGTCTGATCTCTTGTCGTGGTTTAACCCCAGCCAGCAACTAAGCACCACACAGCCGCTCACTCATTTCCCCCACACACACCCAGTGGGATGGGGGAGAAAATCGGGAAAAGAAGTAAAACTCGTGGGTTGAGATAAGAACGGTTTAATAGAACAGAAAAGAAGACACTAATAATGATAATAATAACACTGATGAAATGACAACAGTAATAATAAAAGGATTGGAATATACAAGTGATGCACAACGCAATTGCTCACCACCCGCCGACCGATGCACCCGGAAGCCCCTGAGCCCCAATGCCCCCCTGTTCCTAAAACGTCACATGGTATGGAATACTCCGTCGGCCACTTTGGGTCACCTGCCCTGACTGTGTTCCCTCCCAGCTTCTTGTGCCCCTGCAGCTTTCTTACTGGCTGGGCATCAAAGGCTGAAAAAACCTTGACTTTAGACTGAACATTACTTAGCAACAACTGAAAACATCAGTGTGTTATCAACATTCTTCTCATACCTAGCTCAAAAACGTAGCATTATACCAGCTACTAGGAAGACAATTATCTCTATCCCAGCTGAAACCAGGACATCTCTTCTGGGTATGGTCATAACTAGCACAGGGTTGCTGTGAATTAACTTGGGCATTGGATTTCATGCCATTGTCTGTGGAAAATTGCCTAAACCAGCCTCCTAGCTGATGCATTTGTTTTAGAGTCCTAAGAGATTAATCTCTCTCTCTTTTTTTTTTTTTTTTTTTATTAACTTCCAAGAGCAAGAGAAAGCAGCCAGGCAGTTCTATTGTGGCATGTAGTGCAGGATGCTCCTGTCAAAACTACTATGGTTGTCAATGCAAAAGGGAAAGTGAAAAAGGCTGTTTTGAGGTGGTTCTTAGTCAATCAGGAGGCAATCCTTCCTCTGAAGAGGACCTTGGGGTTGACAGGTGTGTTCCTGGAGGGGCACACTCCTCACATCCCTGTGGCCAGGGTGCCACATGCCTAGCTAGACTTGTGCTGGGGCTCTGCATGCCATGTAGTAACACTTGAGCTAAATCTGGTAACAGTGTACCATGGGATAGTGCCAAACTCTTCCTTTGCAGGTTAGGGGAAGTGACTCTGAAGGATTTTAAGGTAGCTATTGATCGTGAAGGAACCCACCGGTACCACTTCAAAGCCCTGGATCCAGAGTTTGGCACAGTCAAGGAGGAGGTAAGTGTGGAATTTAGCTATCAGCCGCTTTGGGTTCAGTGTTACCACACAACCCTGGAGACCATGGTCACCTCACTTCTAAACTAATGAAATCTTTGAACTTGCCCCCAAACAGACTGTCTATTTTCACAACTGTAGATTAAGCTCCTCTTGCAAGGTGCTAAAATGGGATGTTTTCATCCCAGCCAGAGCAGTTACATGAATGTGATTGCAGTTGCCTGGGGGTTGCAGAGCCCCTTGGGCAAAGAGCTGGCTATTGGCAAAGACCCTCTGTGACACAGCATTGCTCAGGAGACACTGGGCAAAAACCCAGACTACACTTCTAGCCCTTCAAGTGGCTTTATGAAACCTGTTGCAATGAGACACCCTTCAGGCAAACATGGTTTATTCAGAAAACATTCTCCTACTTTCTTTTAAATGTTTTTCAGAGATAACAGTGTTTGTGGCATCTCTTCCTTTGTGTACTGCATTACAGCCCTGTTTATGCTCAGGCTGGTGTTGATGTGGGTTGGATTTGTTAAAGGTTATTGGGATAGTTCCTGTTTCACAAATTAAGACAAGTGCCAAGGGTTACCCTCTCTGGGAACAGTCACCTGACTAGGTAGCCATTCTGCAGAAACAGCTGGAGATTGTACTCTGGATCAGAAAAGGCAGGTTTCCTGTCTGTATTTTACCTTTCCTGTCAAAACCATGCCAATAATAATCTTGATGGCTACTGGTTAAAGAAGGGGCCTAATCTGTTTTTTACCTAAAACCTGAAAAGATTACTCAGACGTATGAATGATAGATAAAGTACATGTTCTCTGGGCTGTGTAGTGAAATCTGAGCTGGGATCTCTGACTTGATGCCTGCCTCTTAATCCACTCACGCTGTAGCCAGGTGGTGTCCCAGACTCCAGACTTGANNNNGTAGGTATTCCATGATGATGACATCATTCCTGGTTGGGAGGGGAAAATTGTGGCCTGGGTGGAAGAAGACCACGGGGAGAATTAATCAAGCTTTTAAGTCTTGTCACTATGGAAACCTGTAACTGGCTGCTGAGCTCAAAGAATGACCAAAAAGCACGTGTGCTAGGAGTCCAATTCAAGCTGCCAAAAAAGAGGGCTTCTCTGCAAACAACGGGTAATGCACGTTGTGTGCATGGATGCCTGGCATCTGACTTTCCATGCCCAAATGCAGACAGTGTTCTGAGACTGAAATGACAGGTCTGTGGGAAGGAAACACCTTGCTTTGTCCTGTCAACTAAACCCTGAAGGCCTTAATGATGCATTGGTCTCTTCCCCTGCTTCTCCATTCCTGTAATATGTGGTGCAGACTGTGATCTGGGTATTTCAAGTCTGGTTTCTTGTATGTGGTATTACATAAATCTGCACTGATGACAAAAATGTGAAGCTTTGCCTTCATGAGTCAGAAGAGGCCGCTAGATTATGCGAGCCGAAGGGTTGACCAACTTTGGTCTTGGACATGCACGTGCTGCAGGAGCAGAGTGAACTTTCTGGACATTGCAGACTGACAGTATAGAAATCTGACCTGGGGAGGGAAGACAGTCTTCTGGAGGTTTTACGCATGGTCTAAAGCAACGATCACCAGCTTGGCTGGCAAAGCTCCCTTTCTTCCAAACTCAGGCTTTGATTTCATAGCCTTGCTTTTCCCACTTGCTCTCCAAAGCTGTACTCACTTCTGAGGCCCTCTGGGTTTGCTTTGTTGCCATGAGGACTGTGGGATCTTGGTGCTTGCTTATTTGCTGAAGGATTTAATTTGCGGGGGAGCTGGAATCGGCTGCTTCCCTGAGGTTCTTGTAGCCCCCCTCCTTGTTCAGCCTCTTTTCCTGCACTCCTGCCCTCTCCTCTTTCAGCAAGGCAGACAGTTTTGTCACTGCCTGTGCACAGGCATCACTGTGTGGTGCTGTCCACTCGTTGCCGGGGCCACCAAACACTTATCCACACCAGTACAGCAAACCTCATCAGTTACACCACCAGTTCCCTGGTATGCCTGCTCCTGGGGTGCTTGAAGGATCAGGAAATAAATGACTGCTTGGGAAAGAACAAGCCCTAAAATCCCTGAGGGTGGGTTTTTCTTTTTGGTTTTGTGGTTTTTTGTTTGTGTCTGCGTTGCCTGTCTCTGCCCTTCTGCTGCCAGTCAACTGTACTTCCAGAGTGCTGGCTGCAATGTGCAGCAGACACTGACTTAGAAGGTCAAATGGCAAATCAAGGCTCTGCTCATTTTCAGTACGCGTGGCCCTTCCGTGGACTACCTGTGTGTCTGGGCCGTGCATGAGGCTGGGAGAGGGTGAACCTGGTTTTACTGTTTTATATTAACATGTCCTTTTGTAAACATGTTCCTGTTCTTGGAATTATTTTGTACCAGTTTACATTTGTCTGAGGACTGTGGATATTTTTATACTAGTGCAAGTGCTTTCTGTATATTTCTGCACGCATTATACTGTGTTTTACTCACTTTCTAGTGGATGCCGAGACGTTTTGTATTGTCTGCTGTTAACACAGTACTGGGCTTTTAATTTTACTATGGAAATCCAACTAGTTCCTACTGGGTTTTATATTTTTGCCAGCTTTAATAGGCAGCAACAATACTATTTATTTTCTCACTGCTTCACTCTCCAGGAAATAGCTCAAGGCTCTTATGTGGCTCTGTGCCACACTGGCGCAACACAACATGCCTCCTGTTCTGGACAATTTGTTATGGTGACTTCCCCATTACAGAAAGCAGTAGGGAAGTTCATCAACCAACAAGTTCGGTAATGGGCTGCAGGGGGAAAATACATCTCTTTTTGGAAAAGAAACAGATTCTCTTCCTCCCTGGAAATAGTTTTGGTGTTGCATGATCTCTATTGGGTTAGTAAAGAGAGCATGGGGTTGTTACACTGAAATCAATTGTATTTGAATTGCAAATTTTTCTCAAGTGTTTTTTTTTTTTTTCTTCAGGTTTTACTCATCAATTTTATTTCAGCAAGAGCCATGCACCCAGGCTAGAATTTTATGGAGAAAAATAAGACTGTTTTCAAGGTCTGTAGTTGCCAGTTCTGTATCCCTCTCTGCTACTCAAAGATGAGTAATTTGATTTTGGAGCACTGAACATACAGCAGGCTGTTAATATGATCAGAGCTTCTAATCGATAAGTCTTCAATCCAGCCTTGCCCATAGCTATCCAGTTTTCCCATGAAGCAGCTAGTTGTTAGCTGATACAGGAGACAGCCTGTTCTTGTTCTTAAATCAGTTCAGATAACTAACCATGGTCACATTTAATATGCTTACTGCCACCAGAGCGCCAAGGACTGAACCATGTATGGAAACACGTGCTCTCCAAAGCACCAATGGGCTGTGTTTGAGAAGAAGCAGGCTGGACAAAAGGCTTGATTTTTTTGGGGGCTGGCAGTCATGTACCTTTCATCCCTGCTTACATCACATGTAAGCTAGGACAAAAGAAGACAAACCCATGAGACAGAACTGATAACAATGCTCTGTTCTTGGGTTCCTATACGCAGCTCCCCTCTGTGACAGCGAAGGTACAATTGCTGGAATAGCTGTCACTGAAGCCGAAGGAGTGCTGCTCTCATAAGCTGTATCCCATGCACGTTTTGGTTCAGCTTTATTTCTGTATTGACACTGCAGCCTTCTTCAGACTTTCTACCTTTGCATGATTGACAGAAAGGGGCCTGGAGGAAGTAAGGAATATGAGGCAGGAGGATGAGAGGTATCATGTGGAAAAGCTCTTGGCCAGATATTTCTCTGTGATAAAAGCAGAAGATGTTGCTTTTAATCAGTTCGGCACTGCTGTAACACTGACTTCAGTGGATTTATTCTGGGGATGCACTCTTAATATCATACCCAGGACTTGTATTTTTCACTGGTTTGAATCTGTTTATTTCTGTCCAACTTTGAAGAAAGTTACTTTCCTATTCGTACAGTTGTAACTTGCTTATGTAATATACATGCTATGTGTAAAACGACATTTTCATAGAAACTCTGATGTTTGCATTCATCACTTAGAAAGGGCAGTTATTCTAAAGCCTATTCTCTAGGAAAGTGGAGCTTTATCTGTACATCTAAACCAGACGTACATGACTGGTTAAGCCATGGATTAGTGGACCAAGCAGTTAATAAAGTGGGGTTTGCAAACCGAGTCTGTTCAGTGCTTGCGAAGGAGAAGATGGCTTTGAAATGAGAACGCACAGGTAAGCATACAGTGCCTAAATCACTTAAAGTGCTTAAGGTTAGCCTCCTCTTGGTCCTGGAGAAAACCTTTTCTATCACTTTCCTGCAGTGTTTTAGGAAAGCATGTATTTTCAGAGACTTGTGAGAGTAGCAGACTCAGAAACACATGAAGAGCAGGCTCAGAGTGTTAGTAAAATTTACATTTACTTTTAAAATTGGCATGACCAATACATGTCTTGCGGACAGCAAATTTCACTGCTTCCACTCCCAAGGTTGTGTAAACTGCTGGAACTGGCTGAGCTCAGTCGAGGCGAGTCCTATATGCTTAGGATCCTCAATCATTTAGCATGGCTAGAAGAGCAGCAATGCATGCGATGGGATTGTAGTGCTAGCCAGCTAAGCACTTTGCCCTTGCAAAACACTTGCTTTCAAATCATAGGCTAGTTTTGGTTGTGGGAACCTGTGCTGCCGAGTCCTGGGTAGAAGCCCTCATCACCGTCACTGCACCGAATAGCTTCTAGCTTCACACGTCCCTACACAGAACTGGCATCTTGCTAAAGTCTAGGCCACGTGATAGTGACAAGAAGCTAGGAGAGCCTGTTGCAATTTTGGGTGGGTACCGCACGAAGGTGTGACGGATGGGTTCGGCTGCAGCCCAGTTTTCTCCCAGCTGGACGAGGTCCCGTCGCTGAGGTGAACCGTGAGGCTGCACCCTCTGCCAGCCAGGCTTCTCTGCGCCCTTCTGGCACCGCGAGGCTGCAGACGCGCTGGGCCGTGCACCGTAACGAGCGGCCCGGGACACGCGTCTCCCGAGCGCCCCAAGGGGCCCCCGGCA
>VYZV01025858.1:0-12224 GCA_013401275.1 Pandion haliaetus | reverse complement strand
GGCCCGGCCTCTCTCGTCCCTTCCTGCCCGGGGCTCCCGGGTGAGCGGCCGCCGCCCGGCCCCGGGGACGCCGGTGGGGCCGTGTAGGGCGAGAGGATGTCCCGGGTGCCGGTGGGGAAGGTGCTGCTGCGGAACGTCATCCGGCACACGGGCGCGCACAACAAGGTACGGCCGGGGCCGGGGCCGGGGGGGCTGCCGCCGGCCCCGCCGGCCCCTCGCCCCCTCGCCCCCGTCTCTGTGGCGGCCCCTCCGCCTGGCTCTGCCCCGTGCTCGCTTCTGCGGGCGGCTTTTCTCCGCCGCCCCAAGCGGAGACGCCCTGGGCATCCCCCGGGTGTTGCCGTGCGGTGTGTGTGAGGCCCGGGACCGCTGGCACCTCCCGGGGGTGCGGAGCCGCCGGCGGAGCGGGGAGCGGGGCGGGCGGAACGTCCGAGTTGTGATCTGGAGGTGGGGAGAGCGGGTGCGCTTTTCGGAGAGGAAAGGAGCTTGTTGAAACCAGCTACGTAGGCATCGTTAGTCTCGCTTTCGATTTAACCCTGCTTTGCTCGAGCTCTCATCCTGGCGAGGGAATGTGTGTGTATATATGGATTTACCTGGAAAATTTGCCCAGTGAAAGACAGTCTCTCAGGACTTTCGTGAAAATTACGGTTTGCCTTTTCAAAAGTAGCAGTTGTTGGTTTGGGGTTTTTTTCATCTTGTACCGTGTATGTCCTTTTCATTGCATCGGAGAATTTGAACTTTGTGCTAATGGGCACAAGCTGTATTTTAGTGCAAGATTAAGAAACTCCGTTAACTTCAGCAAACTATTTAATTAACTCCTGACATAATTCAGCAGGTCCAACTCATTTATTTCATATGCTTATAAAAATCACTCATTTACAGTCAGTGTCCATAAACATAAATCTGTGCCAAACCACTTGGTATTTGCATGTTGTGTTTTTTCAGCCTGTAGTGTAACTTCTCATTTTGACTTAGGTCCAAAATCTGTCCTTCCAGATGATGTTTATATACTGAATTCTCTAACGGTACGTATGTTTGGGATGGTAATGAATGACAAGACAGGGTATCCAGAATAGCTGAGATAGCAAAATCAGGCAAACTCACCATTTCTGATGCCATTATCCTTATGTGCTTTGGTAGGGTATTACCATCGAGAGGTTCTTCTTTCAGTTACCTTGGTTATAGCTGGCAATAATAATCTGTTCCAGTATGGTAGGAAGGCTTGCTGTGGATTTTGTTAGCAGGAGTGTTGAGCTAGGAGCTGATGTTACATGCTACGTGTCTGTAACGTTTCCCTAATGTTACACTTGTTTCCCATCTGTGACTTTCAGATTCAGGAAGAGACAGAAATGTGGAAAATAAGGGAGTGGGAGAAGCAGACAGAAGAGACTTACTGGAAAAGGCAAAGCAGAATGCTGTCGGACACCTCAAGGTGGGTTTTAATGGTGTAGTGGAGATAATTGGCTTGACTTAGTTGCTTAGTTGCTGAACCCTTTTGTGTTCTAATACTTTAAGAACATTCTGTGATTGCTATGTGTTTACAATATAGGAAGACTACACAGAATACAGGTATATTTATTTTCTCCTTAATGAGTCCCTGGAAAGAGGTCAGACCTGTGCTTAAGTCTGACCTTTTATCTCTTTATCTAGATGTATAGTCTTCAAAATACAACATTAAGTAGGCCAGGCACTCTGAAGCAACGTGGGTGGAAAGTGCTTGACTAATACGCCAGAATGTTGTGAGGAAAGTCTAATGTATTGCCATTTAGGTTAACAGTAAACAAAACGGTTACAGTGTGGGGTCCTGCACCGTTGTAACACACCAGTATTGACTGCTGCTTGTGTGGTGTCTGTGAAATCATTCTGACATGCCTGAGGATCTCACAAGCTACATGAAAACAAACTGGGTTTGGGGGGAGGGTTGGGGTTTGGGGCAGGACGGGGAGAGCTTGCTACCATGAAGACTTTTCAGAAGCGTGAATGTTACAGGAAGTGGTTTCAGTATCTCAGGGAAGAACACCTTTCAGACTTATGCTAAGTCCACAGCTGCTGCTTGGCTCAGGAAGTGCAGCATTTCAAGTGAGAAGCAAAACTAGAGCCACAGGCATGTGAGATCACTCAAAACCATTGGGGCTTTCTGTGGATTTGGGGTCTTAGTCCTGGTACCTGATCAAATTGCAATTCTAGTAAGTCTGTTCTACTTCTTCAGTTTCCCCTTTGCTGCTTTTACTAGCATATGTCTCATAGCATATGGTTAGTCTGCTCCTGCAGAGTATTCTAGAGGAAGAGAACTGCATTTGTTGTGATAAGCATGATAACCCCTTCCTCTGATTTTGCATTGTGAGCGCTTATGTCTAGAGAGAGCTGTAGTAAGTTTTGAAAACCAGTGTTAGCTACTGAACTGGTTTTGTGAGAGCTGTTATTGGTGACTGTTAAAATGATAGCTGGTCTTCTTGCATAGATGGACATCCAAGACTTGCTGGATTTTTGCTCCTCTCGCTGGACTAACCCCTTGCTCAGAAAGTTTCTCCATCAGAGCTGACAGCTGAAGGACACCTGTTCTCTTTCTGCAGCAGTCGGATGCGCAGTGATGGCTTTGATGAGGAGGGCCACAGGGCTGACTGGAAAACAAAGAACACACAATTTCTTGACCTAGTCGAAGATGATCTCCTTAGGGCCCGATCCTGGAATAAAAAGCTATATGAATGTGAAGCCAACATGCCAGACAGGTCTGTGGGGCGAATTAATATTCTGTGATTATAACTGTAATTAAAACACCTTTTTGGAGTTCTGTACCAAAAAGTTAGTACATTTCTTTTTTCAGTATGTACTTCTATAAAATAATACTTGATCTTATTTTGAGAATGAGTAAATAACATGCACGAACTTTTGCAGTGTCACAGAATACCTAATTTGAGTTCATCTATAGAGTTCCTAAGTCACAGTAAGCAGCTTTGCAATTAAGCTTAGTATTTATTACTTTGCCCAAGGAACTTAAAAAAATTTTGAGAAATGCAAGTTAGTGCTCTCCAGGCTTATTTTAAAGAAATTTGAGTTGTAGTTTTCCCTAATGAGAGATGGAAAAGAGACTGAGAACATAAGGTGTATTTAAATAGTACCAACCAAATCAATCATATTTCCTTCCTTCTTTGTTGGGAAGGTTCTGATAGCCCTTCTTCTTTGCTATCTAAACTCAGGTTCATTCTGTGGCTTTGTCTTTTCAGAATTATATTTTTTCCTTAAACACCTTGTCTCTTTCCAACAGATGGTTCTGCTTTCTTACAGGTGGGGTCACAGTGGTTATAAAGAGTTGTACCCTGAAGAATTTGATACGGATAGGTAAGGCAAGCAGGCTAATTGATGTATCCAGAATCTTACTTCTGTCAGATTATGCAGGGAATTTTACAAACTGAGTTTTAAGTATAGATCAGCCTTGAATGTAAAGCAGCACTGTTTAGTTACAGACACCGCTTGAAAAAAAATCTAGTCCATTAACGTGGTTCCCCCTTGTCTGAGTCTTAGGAGGGGATTCCATCTTTTATAGTAATTAGACATTCAGCTTTAGCTTGAGTTACTGAAATGGAGGGTCTCTGTGGGCCAACAGAGAGCCAGAGTAGTAGGCTGAATCCAAATCAGCTCAGTATACACCCTCACAAATACCAGCTCCAGGTTCTCCTTTCCATCATAGTGTACCTGTATTTTCTGTGTTTCTCCTTCTTTGGAGAATACAAATTCTTGCAGTATCCCAGAGAGTGGAGACTTAACTGTAAAATAAGATCTTAGGTGTAGTTTAAAAATAATGAATTTTGTCTAACAGAATCATCAAATACAATATTTGGCAGGCTTACAGATTTGAAGTAACCTGCTATAAATGAGTTTTCATCCCTCAGTGGCTTTCAGCACACATTCTCCTTGGTTCTGGCTCATATACCTTAAACAGAAGCATTAGTAAGGTGTGGATCCAAGCTGTAAATATGTACTTAAAGCAAAAATGCAGCTACCATGTCTGTCAAAGCGTCTGCTTCCCTGCTCTAGCCAAATGAATTGCTGGTCTTGCTTAAAACTTTGAGACAGAAAGAGGCTCAACTGCTATGTGTCTGCCTGTCTACTTCCTTTTGATCATCCTTTGTTCTTTTTACAGTGACCAGCAAGAAGGAGATGAACAAAATGCTATCAATGGGAAAAAGAAATCTCATCTGGGAAAGCAAACTGCCCGTGAGTCGCATAAACGGAAAAAAACAAAGAAGTCACACAAGAAGAAGCAAAAAAAGCGATCACACAAAAAGCGAAAGAAAAAGAAAAAGGAGCAGGGGCGAACATCATCAGATTCTTCCCAGGAGAGCGAGTGCTCAGAAGAGGAGTCTTCAAGCACCCAGAAAGCGAAACACAAGCGCAAGAAAAAGACCAGGAAAGTGCCTGCCAGGGAACCTACCTCTTCTTCCGGGCAGGAAAGTGACTTTTCTCATGCAAGCAGTTCAACCACCAGCAGCTCTGAGGACAGTGAATCTGAGGAGAAAAAAGAGAAACGGCCCCCAAAAAAGAGAAAGAAACGTCACAATTCCGTGTCAGAGAGGCACAGTGAAGTACCAGAGAAGAGGAGCAAGAGGAAGAACTGGAAGGTGGCCGCTGATGAAAAATCAGAGGATAGCTCAGATGAGGACTGATGAGTCTAGGCTGCAGCTCAAACAGTAAGGTAGAGGACAGAGACAGGTATTTATCTTTCAGCACTGCCCCATGGTACAACTTGTTTCAACACTGTGGTTTATATACATCCTGCCAGCCCACAAGGGAGAAACTGAGCCTTGGCAGCCTGCAGTAGGTGCCCCCTTGCTTTTCATTGACTTCACGTTCAGAAAACCGGGGAAGCAGTTGCCTGTCTCACAGGTTGGCTAGTCCTGCCAACTTCAGATTCTTTTTCTGTGACCAGGTTGACCTCTGATGCACGGAAATGCTATAGGCTCTCTGCAGGGGGAAAACAGGCAGTTTGCACTTTTTTTTTTTTTTTTTTTAATTGTAAATTAAGTTTTAACAGATTGCTTTTTTGGGTTACCAAATCAATGACCAAGACTTGCAATAGGAAAAGGGAGGGACAAAAAGTCTGATAACAGAGGAAATGTCACTGGATTTAACCCTACGGTAGCTTTGTCTTCTGATCCTCCAACAAAAGCAGACCTGTGTGGCAGCATGCACATGGTCAGCTGGATGCAGAAGGGAGCACGAGGGAATCCTCTGATTCCAGCTGAAGGTGCAGTGACTCCTTCCATAGTGATGAAGAAAAGACACCAGTGCATTTGCTTGTTTTAGACTTCTCTCCAAATCCTGGCGTGGGCTGGCCATTGTGTCTGCCTTTCCTTCATTCTCTCTAGGGGGATGCTGAAACCATTTGTGCTGACAGAGGAGCCTTGGTGGGTGTTGTGTTCTGTCTCTGGTCTGCCCAATGTATTCCTGGAGAAATTGGTACTGGGCTGTTCTCCCTGCAGCTGAACGGCCAAGCCTTTTAACAAAATAAATAAATCCAGACATGTTCGATGCTTTTGTCATTGTTTTGGAGTAAAGCCCGGGGACAGAGCACAGGCCTCAGAAGTCTAGGTGGTCCTTGTGTTCTCCCTGTGCCACGTGTTTCTGCCCGATCAGACCAGGTGGCTGTGCAGGGCTCGGAGGAGATGAAGTAAGGGAGGTTGGAGTGGAAAGTAGCCACTGGGGAAATGTGCTGCGATTGTGGTATGTCAGTGACCGAGCACAGCTCCAGCTTTAGTCTACGCCTGAACAAGTACAAAACGGTGTCAGTGCCCCAAGGTCCTCATTCCAGGTCCTGCTCGCTGTCCCTCTTTTCACTTCAAGTGCCCTGGCCTGCTGGCTAATGCCAGAGACTTGGGGAAAGCAGTACTGCGGGCTCAACCTGCTTTCAGCTGCTCACTCTTTTACCGCAGCCACTTCTCTGCCGGTCAGTCAGTCACGCAGTAGCAATGCAACCGCTTTAGGTACATCATAGGAAATGTTCAGGAAGGGGTTTATTTTGTATAGCTGCCCTGGTACATGGATTTTTCATTAGCAGACGGAGCGGGGGAGCGCCCGGGTCCCCTGTGGCCGCTGTTGCGGGTTTTGAGATGGGGCCAAGCATCTCCGAAGCAGCGCTCCCGCCGTCCCGAGAAGCCTTTGCCCTGCCACGGCTCGGGGGCGGCCCGGGGGTCGCAGGCGCGACCTGGTCTCGGCCTCCCGCCGCCGCCGGCTCCGGGAAAGGCCGCGGTTTCGCCACGCACCCCGTTGCCGTTGCCCCCCAGCCCGGAAGCGGAAGGGCTGCGGCGGCGGCGACTTCCAGCTCCGGTGCCCTTGGGCTGGCTGGAGACGATGGCGGCCCTGGTGCTGCTGCGGGCGGGGCTGGCGCGGCCCCGCGGAGCCCAGATGGGTGAGTGCCCGCCGGCCCCGCTCCCGGCTGCCGCGGCGTCCCGTCCCGTCCCGTCCTGACAGCCCGTTCTCTCCGCAGCTCTCCTCGGGAGGAGCCTTCGCCGCCGCCCCGCGGTCCTGGCGGCCGTCGCCGATCGGAGCGCTCCGGCCCGGCAAAGCCACGGTCCCCCTCAGCAGGGCCACGGTACGTCCCGCGCCGTGGGGGGGGGTGCGCGGCGGGCCTCGTCCTCCCCGTGGCCGGCCCCGGCGTTGTCAGCCGGCGCCGAAGCCCGGTTTCCCCCCGCGTCCTCCAAAGGATTTCTCCGGTCCAGGCAAACGGCGCGTTCTTCGTGTGCCCGCTACACCCACGTCTCGTCAGGGCTGCCGGTTTTTTGAGCCGGGTGGGAGATTTTGAATGGGACGTGTGAGTAACCAAGGGCAGGAAAAATGGACGCGTAGCACTGTAGTTTTTCCTGGGTGAGGTGGGGTGACTGGCATTACCAGAATGTGCTGCCATCGCCCTCGACAGTGCTGGTTTCAGTTGGTAGCGCGGCGGTTGATTTGCACTCAGCCCGGGTCTGATTTAAAACAAGGTGTGTGTGACTTTACGCTGCTTGACTTTGAAACTGAGGTTCGCGATGTTGGTGTCGAGCATGCGAATGCTGCAGGCCTTTAAATAGGAGATATTAACTGAATGTTAAAGGAGTAAATCTCTGCTTATTAACAAAGGTGGGAGTTTTTTTGAATGTGGAAAAAGGTTGAAAGATTTTAAAAGAAATCAGAAAGAAGGTTTAACATTGCTTATGGTTCAGTAGCAGTAATAATACGAAAACACCGCAACTGTGACTTTTTCCTGGAACAGCAGAGCTTCAGATTGACTGAGGTTAGCCTGAGAAGTCTGTTCTACAGGCAGAGAGTATTTCTTGGATTGTTTTTTCCTCTCTCCGTGTGGTTAGACTACACAGAAGTGATGAAAGATTACCATTCCAAGACCAAGCTCTGGTCTGGCAGTTGCGCAAGTAAACATGAGAAACGTTGTGACTAGAGGTTAAGGATGTTTTGTAGCCATTACAATACAACTTAGAAGTGGAAAGGATGAAGAAATGCTTGTAAAAGAAATTGTCTTAAATACAGCTAGGCCATTTCCTTCCTTTCTATTCTAGACTTCACATTAACAACAGATTTCATGCATGTGCTGTGAAGCATTTGTGGCTGTGGATTTCTACAGGGACAGCTTATTACTCCACAGCCTAGGTCCCTTTCATATTCTACTTCAGGTCCTTTGCTTTCCATGTCTTCTCACTTTTCTAAATTTCTTCCTCCTTGCAAAAATGAAGAAAAACATTTGAATTTTGGTTTAGATGGATGGATAATATCTGTGTGTTAGTAAACACTTTTGGGGGTACTGTATTATAAAGGTAGTTTCACAGAGTCAGTTCTTGATGTTTTTAGCCTGGGCTGATGCTGACATTCTGGTTCAAAGTATTGCTTATGATGTTAGGGTTTTGGTTTGCTTCAGAACCTTCGAGATGTTTGTTTGTTTTTTTTTTCCTCCCTAATAGTATTTGCATGCTTCTAAAAAGTAAGAGTTGGTTACAGAGCTCCCTAACTGGTATTTCTATTTCTAGAGTCATCTGTTACGTGGTTCGTATTGTACCCAGCTGAGTATCAATGGAGGACTGAAATCCTTTGGCCTTCAGGCTACTTCTAGGCCATATATCACTGTGATGGTCCCAGAGGTTTAATATGCTATTTACAGTTAAAAATAGCAATATTGGTTCCTGGGCAGAACAGTGCACAGAGTTATCATGATGTGCAATTGACTGGAACTTGTAGTTGTGTCCATCTGGATCTCAAAGCCATTTCTCCAAAGGTGGGAGTAGTAAATAGTGTGCAACAGTCAGGAAATTCACTAGACAAAAAGGCTTTGCCTTCAGAGACGCTTCTTTCCTGTGGTGGTCGACTTGGACCCTAGTGCTGAACTGCAGGTTGTGAAAGTTAGGACTGGTTTTTGTTTTGACTTTACCTGTTGAGCTTCTCTTCTTTTGGAGTAAAAGAAGCTTCTCTGTCTTAGTAGCAGCAAAGAGACCTTTTAGACACTGTAAAATAGATACATATTTTATAGCAGTAATTCAAAGGTATCTGGGTTTTGCTTGGATGAAAGCTTAGTAATCAGGTCGGAGAAAATACATAATTGTGTGGTGCTGATCAAGATGGTGTATCTGTTTTTAAGGTTACGGCACTTCGAACAGGAACTTTGCACTGAAAAATACTTCTTCTTACAGGCAGTTCCAAGGCTGCGTCTTTGCACTGGACAGGTGAGCGAGCTGTCAGTGTCCTCTTGCTGGGTCTCCTTCCTGCAGCCTACCTGTATCCTGGACCAGCCATGGACTATTCACTGGCTGCAGCCCTCACTCTCCACGGCCACTGGTAAGCACAATAGGTCCCTCAGAATTAAGAGTAAAGTCCGATAGTCAGGGTGGCTCCAAGCCTTAGGTCTTAAATCTGTATATGGCAGTAAGTCTACTGACTTGTTTCCTGATCTAGTTTAAAACACCTGGAAAGAGATGCGAACAAAGTCCTTATTCTCCAAATTCTGTGACAGTCGTGATCTTTGACAAGACTAGTTGTACCTTGGTCTTCCTTTTTCACACTGTTCTCCCAGTCAGAAGGCAGGATACTTAATACTGTTAAGGAATCCATAAACTTTCTGTAGTGTTCTTCTACGTAGTATTTTACCTTAGGAGGACTTCCTTGCCACTGGCTGTGTAGAATCTTGGATGTTTTTATCTTCCAGAAGAATCGATGTGGTATGAACAGAGGGAACAGAAATAGGACAGATCTGTATAAAACAAGTTGTTCTTCTAAGGTTCTGTGCTGTGGGCTGGCTTTGTACATCTCAATGGTGGTGATATTCTGCATAATGAAGAGTTCATAGCAAATATTCCACTAAAGAAGCTGAGACTTTGATCGTTATTTTCTTGATTCCTGGGAAATGTATGTTTGCTTGTGTTCTCCTTAAGTGTCGTTCTGCTGTGATCTGTAATGTGAGTAGGAGTGGATCCAGCTGCACGGTTGGCCTCACTAGCAGCGTTTACATTCTTGAGATGATGCTAGTCTAGTTCTTTGCCACAGGGATAAAGCAGATAAGCAACTTCACGGTGCTTTGGGATGCCAGGTTTTCTTAAAACTCAGTTTTGCCCTTACAAAGTTGCACAAGGGATTCTTGCACGTTCTTACTTACTGTGGCTGGGAGCTTCTTCCCAAAGCCCTCAAATCTACTGCAGAATCAATCTGAAATGTGGCTATCCTTGAACATACTTGGCAGAGCTCTTTCAGATGTAAAATACATAAAGCTAAGCTTGTCTGCCTTTGGAGCATTTCTTCACTTGTTTGGTATGTGCGTGTTCCTTAGGAAATCTTGGCCTAAAATACGTTGGAAATAGCGCTTTAGATATTTAAGTGGTTATCAGCCCAAACACTATCGTAATAATAGACTTACTCAAGGTACCTGAAGCCATCTTTATCTTGTACTGGTTTTGCTGGCATGTAATAAAGACTGCTCTGCACAGTGATCCTGCTGTGTTGTGAGGTAGATTGTATGTCTACCACACATCAGCTGTTTCTCAACAATTCCCTTCCTTGTGCTCAGGGCCACTTGTCTTTTTCCATGAGGGCTTTGTGTGAATTAGTGTGCTGTAAAGTCACACACCAGTTTTTCTGAGAAGTCTTAGCATGGCTCAGTCTTATTGTGCCATGCAAAGAAAAGATGTTATGAAAATCCCTTATCAACACTGCAGTTGAAGGGCAGCCTGTGAATCCCAAGTTGAGTATGCCTTATTTATCTTAACTTTGGAAGGCTTGAAGCACGGGTAAGTGCTGCTTGCACTCCTGACCTTATTCCACTGTCCGGTTGTAATAAATAGCTATAATAGTTTGAGAGTAGTTGCCTTTCAGACTGCTTCCACTTTCTGCTTCTCTTCTGTGTGCCCAGGGGTTCCTTGCACCCCTTTTTTTGCTTTTGACGTCTTTGTGGTATTAGAACGCCATCTAAGTGAAACTGAGCTCAGTGTTCACTTGCAGTGCCATCTGCTGCAGGACTTTGAACCTTGCTAGGTCACTAGTGTGTCTTAATTTGTGGGCCACAGGTCTTTCAGCTTCAGGCTAGATCAAGGCAAAATCCTAGGAAGAAAGTTGTTGCATTAAATACGGTTCCCTCTTTTACCAAGTTGACATCTGTTATTGCAGAAAGCAAGTATAATAGTACTTTCAGGAAGAGAACCACATTAGTTTAGTATCATCGTTTGTCTTCCTGTTGCTGGATAGTTTAAATCTGGACAAGAGTTCACTTCCAGTCTGACAGATGTAGAAAAAACCCCAGCGTGCTAATTTTTTGGTTGTCACTATTTTCTGAGCTAAATATGCATCCTGGAGTCGTCTGTGCGTTTGTGACAATGGCTGGTCCCAGAGCCACACCTTGGTGTTCAAGCAAGAAGGGTATTTCCTGTGGTGTCTTTTCTTCAGTCCTTGGAAGTCAGATAAGCTGCCCACTGTTTCTTGGAGGCAGATTCTATTGTCTGAAAGAGCTGTGCTCAACACTCTTGTTTCCTCAGTACCATTAAGAAAACTCTGAGCCAATATATATATATTTTTAATAGAATATGTGGAATGTTGTTTGGGGGTTTTTTAAATAGATGCATCTTCTTTTTGAGTGGGAACTGGGCATTCTTTAGGAAAGGTTGATGATAGTGCATGAAAAAGATGATGTGTTTGAGCAATCTTAGTAGAACGCTCACATAAACTGGGTGGAGTTCAGTGAGGAATGCTCTTTTCTGATTTCAGCTTTTTTCTCCCTCTTATTCTGTAGGGGTCTTGGACAGGTTATAACTGACTATGTCCATGGAGATACACCCATTAAACTGGCCAATACAGGTCTGTACATACTGTCGGCCGTTACCTTCGCTGGCCTCTGCTACTTTAACTATTATGATGTTGGTATCTGCAAGGCTGTTGCCATGCTGTGGAGCCTCTAAGATGTGACCGAGTCCCTGACAAACACAATTGTTCACTGCTGCCTCTGCTTCATCATATTTTTACCAACATGTTCAGTGCGAAACAAATAAATAACCAAGGGTCTATAGTATGTCCATACTGCAGCGAGTTCAGAGATAGTCTTTTAGAAATAAATATCCAACAGCAGTAAAAATGTTAGAAAAGAAAAAGTAGATTTAAAGTGGATAATGTCCAGGTGAGAGTGAGTTGATTTAAGCTGCACTGTAAATTGGGAGGAATTAATTACATCAATGACAGACTTGCATAGCTGAAGGTAACTTTCCTTGTAACGACAGCTTTGAGGAGTGTTTTTCTAAAATAACTGTTGTTTGGTTTCCTATCTTGTAAAACAAACTTGGCTTGTGGAAGATTGAACTTTATTTCTGACCACAACAACTGAACTGTATGTAAGGCACACCCTGTAACTCTTTGGACCCTGAGAGTTAATGTAGAAAAGGGAATACTTATTTCTTAATGCATATAATAAAGAATTTACAGAAACTCTGTGTGTGTGTGTGTGCTTTTGAACAGTTTTTACTACTTTTGGGTAACTTAAAATGTTTTCTCTGCAGATAGTTTGCTTTTTTTTTTTTTCTAAAATCAGGTTCAAATACTAATTCCTAATGTCATGTAACTGTTCATATTGTTACTCTGCATTACTTCATTTAGATGTTATAAAACAAAAAATATTTTTATGAATGTGTATTGTCCTTAATACTTAAAGACGTGACTTAGATTTGCCGTCCATTAGAAAATACAGCAATAGTTGACTTAGAAGAAAAAAACTTTTG